>CM040622.1:96556166-96738388 GCA_022817965.1 Solanum lycopersicoides
TTAATTGTGAACGGAGTAAGTTAAATTTGCAAAACATTCCCTAAGAAGTTATGAACTTGTAAACTTCACATGGACTCCACATAATTACATGTTTCATTAAGAAAGTTGCATTAACCAAAAAAAAAAAACTTTGAGGATTAATTATATAATCAATTCAAGATTATTTAATTTTTCATCAAGTGTTTGATATATCTGCATTACATAATTTATTTCTAATAGCGTCATTCTCAAAATAAAAATAAAAATAAAATTTCAAACTTAAGACGTCTGATTATTACTAATAGTTATTGTTTCATCATTTTTTGATTGTAATATGAAAAACTGATCAAGACGAGTGTCCCCAAGTCTCATCGAATAAGTAGCTTTCTTGTACTCACCCCAAGTGAATGGCCTATATAGATGATAAGGTTTGTGTGGTGTTGTAGTGACCAATTCTAAGGGACAAGAAATTCTAGCATGGGGTGATGGGGCACCAAAGTACACCATTGACATCCTAGTTTTGCATGAATTCACCATAGCCCTATGCCTCACACTCTTAAATCTTCCATTTGTTAGAGCCTACACACATATATACACAATCAGAATCAAACGTGATATTTAAAATTTCAACTTTATAGATTCTCACTTTTACAATGATAATTTTACTGATAACACAAATATATCCATTGAATTCGACTGAACTCGCATGCAAACTACTAACTACACTCCTAATTAGTTCTTCTTATAATAGTATACTGAAGACATTTATACAATAATACTCATATAAAAGTAATGATTATACGTAACTAAATAATAATATCATAGAAAGTACTCCCTCCGTTTAAAAAAAATGACCCTATTTATTTTTTAGTCTGTTTCCAAAAAGAATGACCCATTTCCTTTTTTGACAACACTTTAACTTTAACTTTCCACGTGGCATGTTTAAGACCACAAGATTAAAGGGTATTTTGGTACATTTGACATAACTTTAATGTAGAACCACAAGATTAAAAAGTCTTTTTTTTTTCTTAAACTTCGTTCCAAATCAAACTAGATCATCCTTTTTAAAACGGAGTGAGTACATATAATAAGGCCCTTCAAAATTTGAAAGTGATAGAGTTATTATCAAGTAGAATCTTACATAGTAACCAATAGTTGGGCATCTAAAAACCCCCAATGAAGTGACACTGAATATTTGCAGTGTATGAGTTCAATTTTTGGCTCCCAAAGCACATGTAGCTTTCACTCAGGTCTACATAGATACTTCATCTCTATGTCCATTTCTTTGCTTTTATTTTTTATCATGAGGGGGTGGGGTTATGATAACTATTGCATGACTACTACTTTTACCTACTAGTATTAGTATTTCGTATTTTAATTTATGTGACATTATTTAATTTAATATGTGATATAAAACCATCTTTGATAATTTGTATGGTTATAAATTATTTTATTAAGATAATGAAAGCAATGCTTTATGTCGTGCCATTTAATCGAATACAGAATCTAAAAATATTAATAGATATCGATTAAAATTCAAGTGTGATTTAGTTGATTGATTGATTTAAAGGGGGCCAATAAGCTATGCTAGTTGGCTTTGTCACCATCAAAGCATAACATTGTATTGGTTATTTTCATGACTAGAAATTATATTCCACATTACCAGGACGAAGCTAAGATAAAATTAATTAAATTGAAATTCAAAATAATCGATGTTAATAAAACGACACTCGAATGTTGAGCAAGTTTTGAGAAGCAAGACTTAATTAGTTTTACGATTTATACAAGGAATTAAAAGAATTCAAAAAAAAGTTATCATATATTTCAAATATATGAAAACTATCCTTTTAAGTGATTAGTAATGAGAGTTTCATATATACATTTTAATTTTAAAAAGGGTGGGATATATAAATATGAGTTCTAAAATAACTTAAAAGTGAAAGTATATCGAACAAATTAAAATAAAATATTATTAAATAAAATAGAAAGTGATATGCATTATTTGAAGAAAGAATGGGCTCAACACATCATGAAGTGTTGTGGAGTTAGGACCACATTGTGTTACCTCAAATAAGTCAAAGATTACTATGATGTTAATAGGTTCATTTATTCGAGTTTTTCTAGCACGTTCTTAATAGAAAAGAATTTCTTTTATCATAAAGTATGTATCCACTTAATCACACACTCTATAATGATCACAACATTATAGAGTTACATCAATTGACAAAATCGTCCTCTAAACAATATGAATTGACCCGCTAACACACGACTGAATTGACCCGCTAACACACGACTCACTAACTTGTTGGAATAGATGGATGTCATTTGTTGGAGGTCCAATAAACTTTAAAAAAATGACTCAATTTCTATGGTCTAATAATATGTGTACCGTAACTTATATAAAGTAAATTAACGTCATATTTTATATTTTGAGTAAAAATAGATTATGATAATAAGATGGAAGAAATTACCGACCTGTAAAGTGTCTCCAACGAAGACGGAGAAAGCAGTATTCGGGTGAGGTGATACGGGGACCCACAATCCTTGTTGAGGTGATATTTGTAGGCCAGGAGCATCGTTTGATCTTAAGATGGTCAAGATCTGAGGGTCCGTATGCTCTCCAAATCCAATTTTACTTACCGTGGAGTTGCAAGAGTTAGGTGACGTGTCACAATCATGATGGATAAGATGTGGGGTCCAGTTAAATGGAGGGTAGTGATTAATCCGTAGTAGAGAATCAGAATGAAGGTCCATCAGAAGATTACTGTAGACTGAAGTTTGTTGGACCCTTAATCCTTGTGCCATCAATTCTAATATCTTACATGCCAACTCCCTCAATGATTTTACATATCCATTTACTGCACAACTGTCCCAACACAACATTTTAATTACGAGTTCGATAGAATTTAGTAATTTTAACGCTTATTGAAGATATAACTTTAGATACGAAGATATGAAAAATATTAATTATGATAGAAACTAGAAAGGAAACAAATAGGAATACATTCATACTAAAAGGTATGAGTAGTCCTGTTGTCCTGCTAGCATTTGTAGTATTATATTTGTAATTTTTTACTCTATATTTTTGTTATTTCACGTAGCTTGATTATATAAAAAAAAAAAAAATATTGTTTTGCTACTATCTATTACTTCATCTGACTTACTTTTCTTTTTAACCAGTCACAAATAGAACGATACATTTCTATATTAAGTAACAATTTAGCTTTAAATGTCAATTTTACTCCTAATGAATTGATTTATAATCACAAATATCTATTATTACTTATTTTAGACCACAATTTTCAAAATTCTTTTTTTTTTCTTAAACTTAGTATTGAGTCAAGTTAACTCATATAAATTGAGACGGAGGAGGTATTATTTTTGTTATCTTTTTTTAAGATTATTTTTATCTTTAACTATCGAAAAGATCTATAAGGTAGCTAGTGATAATATATATGTATATAAACTACCCTCTGCAAGCTTTACTTTGTAAATAAAGTATTTGAATAAATTATTGTAATATGTAACATATTTGAAATAACACGTTTCAAATCAAAATCACTCAAATAAATTAAAACCAAAAAATATTATCACATCAGTGATGTGATTAGACTTTAATTTGTTGATAGATGTATAGTCACTTGGCAATCATCTTTAATAATTAACAAAATGTTGTTTTCATGAGTACATATTTTTACTGTGTAAATAGTATGATCAACTATCACAAGCACATCATATCAATTATTCAATTATTATATAGATTTTGTAGTTATGGTTATGTACTACTATTATTCTTATGGATAAACACAAATGCCTATTGTGCCCCAACTCCCATATGCTAGGAGCCTCATGCTAAGGGGTCGTTTGATATATGAGATAAATTGAGATAGTTCAGAATTAAATTTGAGATACTATTTATAATATTAAAATAATATGATTCATATTGCTAAAGTTTTTGAAATTTGTATCTAAAACATGTAATAGACATTTATGTTACTATTACAATAATTAATGTTGACCCTTGCCCCCATCCTATCATTTGAGCCTTGCCTTAGGCATAAGTTTGGTGTTACTCAATAATAATCGAATTTATAATGATCTTGACTCTGATACAATAAGTTAGAATTATGTTTACACTATTATGATTGGAGTTGTATTGTTAAATTTGACAAGATTCAAAAATGAATTAATGAGAAGATATGGTAGTTAGGAGGATAATTCTTCATTGGTAGAAAAAGTCAAGATAGCATCTTTTGTAGGTGAAATTTAGGTGAACCATAAATTGGTTTCACAAGGTAAATCTTGACATTTTTGACATATTGTGATGTCATGGATGACATCAATAGGAAGAATTCACTCCTATAAATAGGTAGCTCCTAATTCATTTGTAACACACCTCTCACTTGTCTTCTCATCTCCAAAGGCATTTGTTCTTCTTTCTCTCTTGTAGTATTTCACTTGTACTCTTTTGGAGTGAAATAAATATTGGTTGGTTGTGTCTGAGGACTAGGCAAAAGAAAACAAAAGTTTGCCGAACCTCGTTAATTCTTGGTGTTCCTTTTGTTGTTGTCTCATTTACTATTTATTAGCTACATTTAGATATAGCAGTTGTGATTCTATCACTCTCTATATATTTGGCTTCCGCAACAATTGGTATCAGAGCCAAGGTATTATCTGAGTATGCTCTGTGGTTGCAGCATAGTCTGAACTTCCACATCAGAAAAAGATTTACTTTGGTCTTTGCATTGTTAGCTAGTAAATAGTATTTGTAGTAAAATGGAAGACAAGAAAAATGATGAGTCCACATCAAGTGTCAATAATACGTCATCATTGGCATCTTCGCTTATGACAAGAATTGTGTCAAATGCGAAATTTGCAGTTGAAATTTTTGACGGGTCAGGACATTTCGGAATGTGGCAAGGCGAGGTCCTTGATGTTCTTTTTCAACAAGGGCTAGATATTGCCATTGAAGAAAAGAAACCAGACGGTGTAGGAGAAGAAGATTGGAAGATTATCAACCGTGTTGCTTGCGGTACCATTCGATCTTACCTTGCAAGAGAACAAAAGTATCCATACACGAAGGAAACATCTGCAAATAAATTATGGAATTCATTGGAGGAGAAATTCTTGAAGAAAAACAGTCAAAATAAACTTTACATGAAAAGAAGACTGTTACGCTTCACTTATATTCCTGGTAGCACAATGAATGATCATATCACCAGCTTTAATAAGTTGGCGACAGATTTGCGGAATATGGATGTGACTTTTACGGATGGAGATATGGCCTTAATGTTGTTAAGTTCACTTCCCGATGAGTTCGAGCATCTTGAAACGACTCTACTGCATGGGAATGATGAAGTATCTCTCAAAGAAGTTTGTTCTGCCTTATACAGTTATGAACAAAGAAAGAGAGAAAAACAAAAAGGCGGAGAAGCAGAAGCACTGGTTGCGAGAGGTCGTTCTCAAAATCATATGAGAACGAAGAAAGGGAGATCCAAGTCAAGATCGAGACTCAGCAAAGATGAATGTGCCTTTTGCCGAGAAAAAGGGCATTGGAAGAAAGACTGCCCAAAGTTGAATAGCAAAGCCAAACCAAATAATGGGAAGGCTGTCATGGATTCAAATGTGGCTGATTGTGATGACTCCGATTACTCACTAGTTACAACAGATCCATCCAAATCATCTGATGTATGGTTGATGGACTCAGCTTGTAGTTATCATATGTGTCCCAATCGGGACTGGTTTATTGATTTACAAGAAGGAGAATGTGGAGTTATTCACACTGCAAACAATAATCCTCTTACCGCATATGGTGTTGGTTCAATCCGATTAAGGAACCATGATGGATTAAGTAGAACATTAACAGATGTTCGATATGTACCAGATTTGAAGAAAAATCTCATTTCTGTAGGAGCCCTAGAATCAAAGGGATTCAAAGTCATTGCAGATAATGGCGTGATGAGAATATGCTCTGGTGCACTGGTGGTAATGAAGGCAATTCGAAGAAATAATAACATGTACCACTATCAAGGTAGTACAGTTATTGGGACAGCGGCAACAACATCCAATGACGAGAAGGAGGCAGAAATGACCAAGCTGTGGCATATGCGCTTGGGACATGCTGGAGGGAAATCCTTGAAAACTTTATCAGATCAAGGATTGCTAAAAGGAGTAAAAACTTGCAACTTGGAGTTTTGTGAGCATTGTATCAAGGGAAAGCAAACAAGGGTTAAATTTGGAACAGCTATCCATAATACTAAAGGTATTTTGGATTATGTTCATTCGGATGTTTGGGGTGCTTCCAAAACACCTTCATTAGGTGGGAAACACTATTTTGTAACCTTTGTTGATGACTTTTCTCGAAGATTGTGGGTGTATACGATGAAAACAAAAGATGAAGTTTTGGGAATTTTTCTCAAATGGAAGGCGATGATAGAAACTCAAAGTGGCAGAAAGATCAAGTGTCTTCGCACAGACAATGGTGGAGAATACAAAAATGATCTTTTTCAGAAAATTTGTGAGGAAAATGGCATCGTCAGACATTTCACCGTCAGAAATACACCACAACAGAATGGAGTGGCAGAACGCATGAACCGAACTTTGCTGGAGAAAGTTCGGTGTATGTTGTCCAATGCTGGCTTGGGCAAAGAATTTTGGGCTGAGGCAATAACATATGCGTGCCACCTCATTAATCGTCTACCATCTGCTGCTATTGGTGGGAAGACACCATTTGAAAAATGGTATGGAAAACCTGCTGAAGATTATGGTTCTTTACATGTATTTGGCTCAATTGCATATTATCATGTAAGAGAGTCAAAATTGGACCCAAGAGCAAAGAAAGCTTTATTTATGGGAATTACTTCTGGAGTCAAAGGATACCGTTTATGGTGTCCAGAGACAAGAAAAGTTATTTTCAGCAGGGATGTTACCTTTGATGAATCTGCCTTGACAAATAAGGTAACACTTGAAGAAGCCAAACAAATTGATGGTGCTTCAAAGCAGGTGGAGTTTGAAGGAAAGATAATTTTCCCAACACAGGGATCAAACGAGGAAACAACAGAAGATTTTTCTCTTGAAGGAGAGCCAGTCGAAGAGGAGGTTCCATCTCAAGAACCTCAACCACAACTTGAATCAATAGCAACGAGCAAGCCAAAAAGGACAATAAGAAAACCTGCTCGACTCACAGATATGGTGGCTTGTGCTAACTCAATTGCAGCCGATGACATTCCTACCACTTATAAAGACGCAGTCCAAAGTTCACAAAAAGATAAGTGGAGGAATGCCATGGATGAAGAAATGCAATCTCTTCATCAGAATCATACATGGAGATTGGCCAATCTCCCAGAGGGCAAGAAAGCAATTGGGTGCAAATGGGTATTTGCAAAGAAAGAGGGATTTCCTAACAAGAAATGTTCGCTACAAAGCAAGATTGGTGGCCAAAGGATATGCTCAAAAGGAGGGAATTGATTATAATGAGGTATTTTCTCCAGTTGTGAAACACTCCTCCATTAGAGTTTTGTTGGCTTTGGTAGCACAGTTGAATTTGGAACTAGTTCAGTTGGATGTAAAAACTGCTTTTTTACATGGAGACTTGGAAGAGGAAATCTATATGACTCAGCCAGAAGGATTCAAAGTTGATGGAAAAGAAAATATGGTGTGCAAACTTGAAAAATCGTTGTATGGATTGAAACAATCTTCTAGACAATGGTACAAACGATTTGACAAGTTTATGTTGCAGCAAAGGTACATAAGAAGCAAATACGATCATTGTGTGTATTTGCGCAAGCTTGAAGATAATTCCTTTATATATCTTCTCCTATATGTTGATGATATGTTGATAGCTTCTAAAAGTCAAGAGGAAATTGAGAAGCTAAAGATTCAACTGAGAAAGGAGTTTGAGATGAAGGATTTGGGTGAGGCAAAGAAGATTCTTGGCATGGAGATAAAAAGAGATAGACATTCAAAGAAACTTATTTATCTCAGAAAGAATATTTGAAAAGAGTACTAAACCGATTCGGTATGAATGAAAAAACGAAGTCGGTTAGCACTCCGCTTGCTCCTCATTTTAAGCTTAGTGATGCTATGTCACCTAAGAATGAAGCTGAACGAGAATATATGTCAAGAGTACCATACGCGAATGCTATTGGTAGCTTGATGTATGCAATGGTTTGCACAAGGCCAGATATTTCACACGCTGTTGGAGTTGTAAGCAGGTACATGCACAATCCTGGAAAGGATCATTGGCAGGCTGTAAAATGGATTCTACGGTATATTCATAATACTGTAGATGTTGGTTTGGTTTTCGAGCAGAAAGATAGTCAATATCTTGTTGGATATTGTGACTCAGATTATGCAGGTGATTTGGACAAACGAAGATCAACTACTGGTTATGTTTTTACTATTGCAAATGCACCAGTTAGTTGGAAGTCTACTTTGCAGTCAACAGTTGCTTTGTCTACCACTGAGGCAGAGTACATGGCAATTACAGAGGCTGCGAAGGAAGCAATTTGGCTTCAAGGATTGCTTAGAGAGCTTGGTATTGGACAAGAAGAAATCACAATATTTTGTGATAGTCAGAGTGCTATTCAATTAGCAAAGAACCAAGTTTATCATGCAAGGACGAAGCACATTGACGTCCGATATCATTTCATACGAGAAATCATAGAAGATGGTGGAGTCATAATACAGAAAATTCATACTACGGATAATCCTGCCGATATGTTGACAAAAGTGGTGACTGCGGTCAAGTTTCAACATTGTTTGAACTTGATCAACATTGTTGAACATTGAAGATTATGGTTGAAGACACAATCAAAATTGTTGTTGAGAGAAAGTTGAAAATGGAGAATCTTGCCAAGGTGGAGATTTGTTAAATTTGACAAGATTCAAAAATGAATTAATGAGAAGATATGGTAGTTAGGAGGATAATTCTTCATTGGTAGAAAAGTCAAGATAGCATCTTTTGTAGGTGAAATTTAGGTGAACCATAAATTGGTTTCACAAGGTAAATCTTGACATTTTTGACATATTGTGATGTCATGGATGACATCAATAGGAAGAATTCACTCCTATAAATAGGTAGCTCCTAATTCATTTGTAACACACCTCTCACTTGTCTTCTCATCTCCAAAGGCATTTGTTCTTCTTTCTCTCTTGTAGTATTTCACTTGTACTCTTTTGGAGTGAAATAAATATTGGTTGGTTGTGTCTGAGGACTAGGCAAAAGAAAACAAAAGTTTGCCGAACCTCGTTAATTCTTGGTGTTCCTTTTGTTGTTGTCTCATTTACTATTTATTAGCTACATTTAGATATAGCAGTTGTGATTCTATCACTCTCTATATATTTGGCTTCCGCAACATGTATTTGATAGCAAGGTATGTTTATTTCTTAAGAAAGTTTATTAAGTATAAGCTATGTTCAATCATGATATCGGAGGTGTATTTAAAATTTAAACTCCATTGGTTTAACCAGCTTTAGAGATTATTAGATATGATATATTAGAAAGAATAATACATGTACCAACTTAATTTGATATTTATTTAATTCTTTATCTGATAGTATTTTTAACCTATGTATAAATAATATATCTAAATATACTTTATTCAGTATTATTTTTATACATAGTAAGTATTATTTCGATTCTAATACACCCTATTCAGTACCATTTCTATTTTAATATACCTTAATCCATTTTAATACAACAAAGCAAACAGTAGATAAGAAATTATGTTAGCAACTTAGAATAACTAATCTTATCATTACTAAAACATCCTATTCAGTACCACTTCAACGTACGTAACTATTTCAATATTCTACATATCTTTAGTTTAATGCCATAAGATTTAAAAATTCTCTTCACTCTCGTAAACTCCATACAAAATCAAAACAAAACAAACAAATCGAAACAAAAAGATAAACCTATTTTCTAAAAAATATTCCCCCCCCCCCTACCAAAAGACATATATTTCCCTAACATATGTATAGATATTTGATGTTATATCATTGTAAATCCAGCTAGACTATAGAAATGGAAGACAAGATTTACATGATGTTTTTTTTTGAAATTGAAGTGGATGTGTACCTAGTAGGATTCCCTTAAAATGATCCAACATGGTGAGTCAAGTTCAAAGTTGTTACAGCTGGAACAGTACAATTCTCAAACACAAACTAGCAAAAATTGACATATATATGTACTAGTTACTACTCCTTCCATTCATTTTTATTCCTAAATTGACAAATAACAATGTTCATATCACTCAACTCATAGTGTCTTTTTTTAAAAAAAGATAAATTATTATGTTGTTCGGATCGATTTTTACGTATCTTGATTAGTTTTATGAGATACATATCAGCTTCCACCATAACAGGTATCAAGTAACTCTGTCCTATGATAGATAAAAAGAATTTATCTAGTTTTTTTTGTCTTCGTTGGATATTGAACCTGAGATCTTACGGTTCTCAATCATTACATTGACAACTAAGTCACGACACCTTTGAGTGCATGATAATGTTATTATTTCAGAAAGTCTTTTTCTTTTTAAGAGATTTTCATTTTCTTAAATAAGATCTAGAAACAACAATTTTATAAAGTGATACTCTCTCTGTTTCAAGAAGAATGTTCTAGTTTGTTTTGGAACGAAATTTAAGAAAAAGAAAAAAAAATTAATGTTGTGGTTTAAAATTAAAGTTATGTCAAATGTATCAAAATGTTATTTGATCTTGTGGCCTTAAACATGACATGTGAAAAGTAAAAGTTAATTGAAAAAAAAAAAATGATGTCATTCTTTTTAAAACAGAGTAAAATTTACTAGTTGAGTGACTATCTTTTAAACTCACAAGCAACATGAAACAAGTTAATAATCTTCGACTTCCTAATCCCCCTAAATTGCACAAGTAGTAACAATTTAACTTTATTACGAGTCAACTAGCACACAATCAATTAAGCACAAAACATATAATAAATTTTTTTAATGAGATTCAATCAAGTCTATATCATTCAGAATAAAAATAGATTTCCACTATGAATTAAAATAAGAATTAATATAAAAATATCCAATTAAGGTTCATGATAAGTACTAACAAAACTTTTTGCTAATTAGTTTTCAAATCTGCTAATACCATACAATCGAAGTCTTATATACATGATCCACCTAAACCATATATTATTTTACTAACATAATATATTTGCTAAACATATATCTGTCTCCAACTCACATAAATGAGATTTTACTCTCTAATGATATTTGATTGCACACGAAATTTTAAGATACATATAAAATAAATCCTCAAAGAATATGTTATTAAAGGTAAAACTAAAAAGTTCGATATCAAAGAATTCTCAATATGAAAAATACACCATTCTTTTTAGAACCGACAGAAAAACTCTCAATCTTTTTATAATTTAAGTTATGTACATTATTAGTATAAGAAAATTTCACACTATAATGTTTGTCATCTCTACTTGTTACACTATATAACATGTCTTATTTTCAAAATTACGAATCTCACAATTTGATAAGAGAACTTATCTGGATACATGAGACATAACATGTCTTATTTTCAAAATTACGAATCTCACATTTTGATAAGAAAACTTATCTGGATACATGAGACAACCTTTTGGATGATCATCATAAATATATACTAAAATATTTTCTATGACTGACAATGTATATAACTTAAACTCAAAATAAAACAGGAGTAATAATAAGTTAAAACCAAAGTTTGAAGGTACCTGAACATTAGTGGATCACTTGAAATATTTTTTGATATTTGAGAGATAGACAAATTAGGATTGGCATGAAGTAACAAATATTCAACTTCACCATTATCTCCATTAAATCCTATATTTTTGCAACCATAACCATATGGATTTGCTGGACCAGCACATTGTTTTTGAGAAAAAGGTTTGGAAAAAAATTTATAACTTTCATCTTCCATTTTTTTTATAACATTTGTGTCAACACCATGGTTAATAACTTTGAAAAAACCAAATTCTTCAGAGGCTTTCACTATGAGTTTTAATATTTGTGATTTCTCTAATGAAAGGTCAATGATTGGAAGTTTAATATTTTCTTGAATTTTTTCAAAAACCATGTTGGAAGTTGAGGAATTATAATTATGATAAGATGAAAGAGAATTATGAAGAGGAGGTATAAATATATCATATATATTGTATATTTATATATTATATTATATATTATGCATAGAAGATATATATGGTACTAATAATAAATATATATATAAGAAGAGGAGGGGAATCTATGAGAAAGGGAAAATGAGTGGCATTGTATGGGACAAGGGTTGTGTGTGTTGATTATGGTACATTATTCGATCCATTTCGACTTAACTCATTTTATTTTAATCAGTAATAGTTTGATAAATTAATAATTCATTTATTTAAAACAGACGATTCACAATAATGAACCTTAGAGGTAGATATTTGAACTTTTTTCGTTTTGCGTTTTTAAAATTACAAAATTTTAAGTACATTATACATTTCTATATAGCTCTTACTTTTGTTAAACTACCTATACAATTAAACTAAGACGTATAGAATGAAATGAACCTAAGTATATAAATTTTGTACTTCAATTTAAAATATTCACGAATAAACATAAATAATTGGAAGAATTAAAATAAAAGGGTCAAGACGATTGTCAATTGGTGTGTGTGACTTTTATCGATACTCAATATTTATTTAATTTTAGAGAATAACGTCATTTGTCTAGATATTTTCAATTGTTAATTGATTTCAAGAATGACTTAATCATTACAATAAATATTGAAAAATATTGAGATAGTAGTTGGCTGTTACAAAAATGTCTAATTATAAATAGAAAAGAGTACTAATAAATTTAATATATTCTCCATATAATAGCATATAATTCCATACTAAAATGTTTCCCTAATTGTTCTAAGGTTTAATTATAGACGACTTGAATTATTACTCATTTTTATATTACTCAAATTTAATTCAACTCGTCGATTTATATGGACATTTGCCAGGGTGATACACTTATTTATTTTATTCTAATTGTAGAAATTGGTATTAATAATAGAAAGAGTCTTCTGATATTTTCTACTTCTTGCAGCTGGCGTTTATTGCTTTTTTTCTTTTTTTTGTTAGTTGCCATCATAAATTCCAGCTGAGCAAATAAGTCGATATTAGGGGTGTCACATAGACGGGTTTAACTAAATTCAAACGATTTCAAATTCTAAAAATAATACCTTAATAAAATAGGTAGAATAGGGAATAATATTAGCATATCAATCCAATATCAAATGTGAATCAAAATTTGAAGTTTACGGATTCTAAATTTATTATTAAACCCCTAATTTTTAATACAAATACATAGTTTAATCAAGCATTTAACTTCGTCTGTATCTATGGATAATACATTGGCTCCGTTACGTTAAGATATAGCTTCTGAACAATTTAACAAGATAGATATAAGGAAGTTGGTCTTGAGCTATTTAGAAGAAACTATCTAATTATACAAATATTTTTATTGTATTTATCAATTCTCTATGTAGTTTGAAATAATCATATTTAAGTTATTAATTAATAATTTCATAACAAATTTTAAGTGAGATATAGTTCGATACATGTTTTATACACCTAGATACATGTTTATTGGAAACAGATACATTCAAATAGGAAAAGAGGTGTGCGAGAGTAGGATGGAGGCGAGCACATGCAAATCACACTTAATACACACTAGATACATGTGTTTGTACATATGTATTAGGATACCAGATACATAAGTGAGTGGCAAGTGAGATGAGAGGGAGACAACGAGATTTGTATATATACCTAGTTGAATACAGTATCTAAAGCAAATTACGACTAATTCTAACTCCATGTATCCAAAAATACATGTATATAAGCGCACCAAACTAATCAAATTCATAATATTACAAATAAACATACATCTACTTAATTAACTTTTAAACTAGTGAAATTTCCATGAGTTACCCTTCTTTTTTTTCCTACTTTTTGTAAAACATTTTGACAACGGCAAAAGGAAAGTATCGAGTATGGATCCGATCAAACTCAATAGATTTAGATCAAAATTCTATATCGGTAGTTACACCCCTAAAATAGGTCTTGCAATGTGCGATCTGAATTTAGTCAGAACTCCGACCCAAGACACAGCTATAGTAGCTACGCCCCAAGAAATGTATCTGTACCGCTTACTCGCTAGAAGTCGGCATGGCTTACATTTGTAATTACGTAACCAAAACAAATACAAAAAGAGAATAGAAAACTCCAAATAATATATTAAAACTTTTGATCCAAAACTTTCTCAACTGCCACTTTCCCACCTATACTTTTAGAAACTTCAATTTGAATACACATACAACAAAATAAAATATCATCATCAAGTAATAAAATTGATAAATAAATAGTTCCTTTCTTCTTCTTTCTTCTTTCATTCACATTTAGCTTCAAAAATGATACTTGTTTCTTTTTTACTATTGTTTTTGCATCTATTGAGTTCAAGTTGTGATGAGTATTTTATAAATGATAAGAATAATGTGACTAAATCAGATGTGGATTTAATAGAATTTCCATTAAATGTAGAGTATATGGAAGCTGAATTTTTCTTGTGGGGTTCTTTGGGGTATGGCTTAGATAAGTTTGCACCTCAACTTGTTGATGGTGGACCAAAGCCTATTGGTGTTAGAATTGCTAAACTTAGTCCTCTTATAAGAGATGTCATTGCTCAATTTGGATTTCAAGAAGTTGGTCATGTCAGGTACATTTCCTCGTTTTAATTTGTTTATATGATTTTAACTTGTCAGTAAGCTTAAGAAAGTAAACAAAGAAGACGTTTGAATCCGCTAGTAGTCTTAATAACTGGAAAACCTTTTAATGTTCTAGTCTCAAACATGTTATAAAGAAAAAGTCATTCTTAGACCAGCAAAATCAGAAACGGAAAAACCATGTGAATTAAGTGGAAAAATAGTATACCACTTATTTTCAGCTCATACGCCGTTCTCATGTTATACTCCTTTCAGTCTCATATAATATGAAAGTGTTTGACTGATCAAAAAAATTTGTTTATTTCTTTTTGACTAAAAGTTGTGATCCAAAACATACCATAGTTTCGTAACAACAAAATTATGGTGGAAGAATAATACTTATCATTCTTTTTAAAACAGATTAAAACGAACCATTTATGCAGGGCAATAAAGGGAACAGTAAGAGGATTTCCAAGGCCACTCCTAAATCTAAGCAGAGAATCATTTGCAACAGTGATGAATGATGCATTTGGACATCCATTACAACCATCTTTTGATCCTTATGCTAGTGACATCAACTATCTTCTTGCCTCTTATGTCATCCCTTATGTTGGACTTACTGGATATGTTGGAGCTAATCCTAAACTCCACAGTCCTACTGCCAAAAGAGTAAAAATATTGTTTTGACTTGCATTATTTATAATGTTTTTTCATGATCTGATTGTGTAAATATTTCGATGACAGCTAGTAGCAGGACTACTGGGAGTAGAATCAGGTCAAGACGCAGTTCTAAGAACTTTGTTGTATGAGCGAGGGAGAGAGACTGTAGAACCTTATGGGATAACGGTAACAGAGTTCACGAACCGAATATCAGAGCTGAGGAACAAGTTGGGATGCCAAGGAATTAAAGATGAAGGACTTAGAGTGAAACCAAAGTTAGGTGCTGAAGGGAGCATAAGGGGCAACATACTAGCAGGTAATGACAAAGTCAGAAAAAATTTAATATATAGTTTTCTTAATAATAAAGAATATTCAACTGACCATTCATCGACTGTGACTTACTTGCAGGGGACAAGTACTCGCTTTCCTATGACAGAACGCCGGAGGAAATACTCAGGATACTATACGGGAGTGGGCAGGAGAGTAAACCGGGTGGATTTTACCCGAATGGAGCGGAGGGTCGGATAGCCAAATCATATCTTTGAGTTGGATGGCTGTAGTTAATCAGAAAAATGTAAAAATGTTGCTTCCTGCCTATTGAATGTCTAATAATAAAGTGGGTAGAAGTGATGTTGGGTATATTTTTTGTGTTCTAATGTCAATTTATCCCCAATTTTTTTCTTCATAATGAGATACCCATAATATATGTGTAACTTATAAGAATATCCTCGTCTATCTCATCCCGATAACCAAACACCCCTCAAAGTATTATGCATCTCCCTTGCACTCCCCACATGACACCAGCAACAGCACTGAATGTGTCCAAGGTATAGCTGAAAACAAAGAGATAACACCTACCCGCCTATAGTATACGTAAGCCTTTAACCGTCATGAAAAGTATTGCTATTGAACTTGTGATCTTGAACGTTCCATGACGTTTATGTTATAAAAGCATCATCCCTTTAGAGACGAACTAAAAATTAAGCAGTGTCATACAAAGAGTCGGTGTTTTTGCTTTTCTGAGCCAAGTTATTTCGGAAACAACCTTTCTATCTGAGAAGGGGTAGAGGTATGATCTACATATACTCTCAGATTTCAGCTTCTTTTGAACTCCAAAATGAAGATTGTTGTGATATATCTAGTTATGCTATTGACCTCAACACGGAAAACAAGAAGAAGAAGCAAAAATCTAGTAGAAACTAATGCAAGAACACACAAAACTACCAACCTCTGCCTAAAAAATCTGATCCATGACGAATGCAGAGCCAGCAGTGACATCACGATGCTGACGCTGATCGTGGTGGACACCATTAAAGCGAAGGCGAATCAAGGAGCAGAAATCATCTCGACGCTCCTTAATTCGAATCCTCCTGAAGAATGGAGAGTTCCATTAAAAAAAGTGTTTTTTTTCATATATTGTAATTTTTTTACAGTAAGTTCGCCTGAAGCTATTGAAGCTTTAACTAAAGGGAACCCAAATTTTGCTGAAGATGGCATGGTTGGATGTTTTGGAGATTCTCAGAATTGTAAGGAAAATTTCAACAGTAGTATTTCACCTGTTACTTGTTTGAACAATGCAGTACATGAGCTTTCTGGTGTGGGCAGAGCAATTATTTAGAAATTTATTATGATGTAATTTTTGTTTTCACTTCTTCGTTTTCTTGTATTTTAGAAGTATTATTTTACGAATCCAAGGTCTTATCTCTCCATCTCATGAATAAATCAACCGCCGACCGAATAGCCGGGATTAGAAGGAAGGAATGATTCAATCTTCCATCATTTAATAGCTCATGCCTCCTTTCTGCCTTTCTATCTGTACTTTTTTTTTGTTGGGGGTTAGAGTAAGCTAAATTAGGTATTGCAAGGGTCAAATATAATACTTGAATGACTAGTTTGGTTTGGGAACAAGTTATCTCGCAATGTTATCGATTTTATCCCAACCAAATATGGGAGAAACTCATCCTAAAATTAATCTCAGGAATTAGTTATCCCTTATCCCTTGTACCAAATGAGTCTGAACCATATAAATTATACCTGAAAAGTTTCTGCTGGAGATCTCCATTTGACTTTTGATCTAATACTAGCCGTTAGGAATGACTCTCATTTTTGCCTTTAACCCCTAATGGAGCTCGCATCCTAGGGTAGTTTTAACCATAGTCAAAAGTGAGGTAAATGTGAGCCTTCTCTCTCGAAGAATATGGGCACATATAGTGCTGGAGCTCCATTAGTGATAAGGGCAAAGATGAGATGATTCGTTGACGACAAAGGCATAAATAGACCAAAAGTGTAACGTAACAGAGAGGCAAACCTGAGCCATCCTAAATACTACAAGGTTAAATTTGTCTGAGATCAACCCTTAGGACCTAGCACAGCCTTCTGAACTCGGGGATGATGGACTTTCTCCCTCTACCATTTTTCACTTAGATGCCAGGCTTAGTTCGTATCGTGCAAGGCTTCTCAAACCTCTGACCTAAGTCACAAGTTTCTCAACCTTTGCCATTTGAACTAAGCCCCAAGGTAGTATTTCCAAAAGATACTAAAATCATGAATCCTGATAATCTTAAAAGTTATTAACCGTTAACTTTTAGGCTTTGGAGCATGGTAATGCAGCAAGTACAGTATGTCTTCACTTAAACTACCATGCTAGTTCGCAAGGCACAGGGTTCCTCAGTCCCTCTAGGCAATCAATACAATAGTTACCACAAGCAAGCAAGTCAAACAAGATACGGTTAGTAAACATGTTAAAATGGTTGATCTGAAATTACAGGGTTCTTGTTGTGAGTATACTATGCACTATTTAACTAGTCCAAATATCATAACATTTATCTACTCAGAACACACATGGAAATTAGGCTTAGAAATAGCTAGCAATTGGCAATTCCGACTCATCCTTAAGAAAGCTATGCCAGTGGTTATTCATCTCAATCAACCAGTATCAATCACTGTACAGGGTATACAAATTAGGCAGTCGTGCCGAGTCACTTACATAGAACTTTTTCAGGCAGGCGCAGTGTGTACCAGAAACATAGTGGCAATCGTATTCATATTTGCATAGTTCGACCATGTCACTGAATTTCAGCTTGTGATACTTTTCGGACTACTCCATGAGTTAAACCAGAAGCCTGCTCCACTGAACTACAGAATAAGAAGCAAATGAAAACTTAGCCAGCTAGAATCATCAATAAGTACAGAATGTAAAGTATCATTTTCAGATGATTATAGATTTATATGGTAGTACATACTCAGCAGAGCCAGACCCCGCAACGGTGGCAGCACTGGTGGATAAATTAGAGTCTTCCTGCACAATAATGAACCTATTCTCCCTTACCCCGCCCGGTTGGACTGAATCAAAAAAGTTCATAGTTGAACTTCTATAAGATATCCCTGCATAGAATATTGTAAACACCAAATAATCAGAAACTTTGCACCTTGAAACAAAATCTTGGTTCAGCAGTATGAAGAAAAAGCGGGAAGGAACGAAAAGGAGAAGAAAGAAAACAAAAGGTTGAATCAATTGCAAAAAAATGTGGTTTGCAAGCGACACTTAATAGGAAAAGGTATCTATATCAAGAGAAAGAAATAGAGAAGGAGAAGAAAGAGAACAAAAGGTTGAATCAATGAACATATATTTCATGCTCACTGATATTTTTGCATCTTCTTACTGTCATGAAGATGCTCACATAATAGGAACTGCCGAACTGGTATCTATTTCAAGAGAAATAAATGGAAGTTCCAAAACAAGAACGTTGACATATATACAGAATTTAGGAGATAACGGACAGCTCCAATCTCCATTCTGATTTTGCTTATGTGGTGGCAAGTTACAAAGCCGTTATTAGCGTTATCTACTCAAGTAACACCATTATGTAGTCACTTAAAAGCATGAAACAGAAAAGAAAAAACCAACTGCAGGTATGAAATGCAATTAACATGACTTGACATGCTGAAGAATAAGGGAGTGTGTAAATCAATTACTTTAGCATGTGTTTTAGGAAAGTCAAATCTGTCTCAATGAATAACGAGGAGGCAATCTTTTGGTGTGAAATTGCATAAAAACTTGTGCATTGATATGTTTCCACTCTAAAAATAGGACATAGGAAACCCAAACTAACAAATTAAGATCTTTACCTTGAAACAATAGCACAAAAAAGAAAAAAATAGTAAAGAGCAAGGCAAGGGAACTGCCATTCAGTGCTGATGAAGGCGGCGACGCTTTTACTGCTTTCATTTTCTTCAAAGCCTTCATTCGCTCAATCCGTGCACGTTTAATCGTTGCGAGTTCCGCAATCTCTTTAATCAATTTCTGGTCAGCAGCATCCAATGACAATCCTCTGGGAGGTCTAGGAGGTTTGGGAGGCTTCTTAGCACTCGTGGATTTACGTTTTTCTTTGATTTTTTTCTTCTCTACTAAACTTGCCTCGTCTATAAACACTCTAACACTCCCCCGAGTAAGCTCATCTCCATCCTGTGTATGGTTGTTCATATTCAATCCATTTTCAGCTTTAGAAAGTTGTTCACCATCTCCATTACAGACACTGGTGAAAAGTACATTCCCTGCTTTAGCATCCAAAGTAGAATTATTATTTCCGGCTTCTCCACTCGTACTCCTACAGCTCTCAAGATCGACTTCAAAATCACTCTCTCTAGATAAGATATGATCCATAAAAACTTCACCAACAAATCTCAATCTCGTTACATTTAAACTAAACCAAACTCATAAATCGAGAGACGCAGCCAGCTAATATCCGCTATCTGCTTCAAAATACCATCTGAAGTGGGAAAAATAACAATTTTTTGCAAGGAGTGTTAAATTCCAAAGGTTAGTAACAAATGCAACAAATTTACGATTTGAAAAATATCCTATGAGCTCCTACTGATGAATTGGAGCAAGTGTATCAATTCTCTAATTCTCTTTTATTTTAGTGCAATCTACTCAGTCTAAGTACTAGTCAGGCGTAAGTAAGAAGTCCATGTAAGTAGCTTTAGTTCAAACTTTAATTATTTTTTTTAATAACCCTGATGTCTGGACTAATTTTACGGGATACTTGTCAACTCCCACCAACAACAAGAAATCGCCTGCTATATTTCATCTCCACTGCAATTTGGACCTAACCTCATGGTTCTCAATCCACCTCATTGACCACTAACTACTAAGTCACAAACTTGGGTGCTCAAACTCCATATCTATATTACGAAATTCACCAAATACTGTATGTACAAAAATTAAGTTCGAAATCCAGTTACTACTAACATCTGATGTCACTCCTCTAGAATTTAGAACTCATAAAGTTCGAATCTTGATTCCACTATGGTACTAGTACTTCAAAATTCAGTACAATCAACAACTATAGATTCACTACTGTAGGTTAAACAAAAAGGAAGTAGTACTGAATTGCAAAAGAAACAGGTAAAGATTTAAACTTTAGACACAAATGAATCCTACCATCTCAATAAAACCAACAAAAGTAGTAGTTCCTTTTGATTTTTTAAAAGGGAGCAGGGAAAATAGGAAAGGAGATTACAAAAACTGGGAATCGAGCCCTCACCAACAAGCATGAAAGTTCATATAGTCAACCAACTAAACTACTAAGATTCTCAACAAAAGTAGCTCAATATAATCAAATCATGAAGAAACAGAAAACCCCAACAGCTAAAGAATGAACAAAGACAAACTTATTCATCAAATCAAGGCATTCTAAATCCTCTTCAATAATGAAAAAAAAACAAAAAATTAGTGTTAAGATTCAGATAAAGTGAATTAAAAAAAAATAGGGAAAAAAAGAGAGTACCTTGAATAGAGAATGAGAAGAAGAAAAAAAAGACAAGCAGCAGATAGAATAAAGTGAAGGGGCATGAAAGAACTTTAAAATACTTGAAAGGAGCCTTTGTTGAATACTAAAATATATTAGATCTCAAATAGTACAAGTTTCATTAAATGGGTGCCTGAATTTTTAAATCCTTTAATGAATGAAAGCCGACACACGTAGCCTTCAATATTCATCGCTAATGCTAGGTAGAGGTGTTCACGGTTCGAAAGAAAATATCTATATCAAAAAATTAAATCATAATCAAAATTAAATTGATAAATTTTGTATATATTCTTGCTAATTATGTATACAATATATTGTTTGTTATTGACAATTTTAAATATGGTATATGTATTTTCATCCATCTCCATCGTATTTATTTTTAAAAGACAAAGAGCCTATTAGGAGATATTTATATTGTTAGTTGCATGTCTCTTGGCGTTTGTGTAGTTCTTGATAGGACTGGAATTGACATAGACATATAGCTAAGGTATACAATTGATAATATATAGTTTAAAAAAAGAAGTACATAATAGCCTAAAAGAAATATAACGATTTGTTTATAGTTTTTTTAAAATCATATGCAATCAATCGACATTAATTATGAAGATGTGGAATTATTTTTTCTTTCTTATTTTTAACTTCTATAATTAAGAACGTTATTTTTTTATTTTTTTTTAAATTCTCAAACTTAACTTTATTATCACTTTATTTTTAAAAAGTATATCTAAACACTGTTTACAATAACATAAATATATATTTTATTGTAATTTTATCTTTTTTTTCCTACCAATCGATAGCAATTAGTTTATTAAAAAATGGTTGCCTACTTTTAAGAAATGAAAAAAAAAACATATTATTGATTAACCCATTCAAAAAAGGTCATATCAACTTTTAAGGAAGATCTTTTTAATTCTTTAGACGGCGATTATTTTTAAGATAAAAAATATATATTTATTATTAGTACTCAATTAACGTATATTAATTATCAAATAATTGAAACTAATTAATCAAATAATATAAGAGGCAATGTCTTTTATTAGAAACTGTAATGACACATGCAAAAATTATATAATAATTAAAGTTGTTATTATATAATGTACATAAACAGAATCTATATTAATACACAAAAAATCATTTATAAAAATAAGCGTGTAAATTTTATTTATGTATACCATAAATGTATACATAAGAATATTACCAACCATTATAAGTTATTAATATAATGAATACAAGAATGAAGTTATCTTTTAAAGAAAAAAAAAAAGAAGCAATAGAACCAGTTTAGACAGAAGTAAGGGGAACAAAAATATATTTTTTAAGAGAAAAAAATAACTATTGAATGTCAAATAAATAAATAAAAAGTCTTTTTTTGTCAATAAATTGAAAAATGGGCTATTTTATGTAAGTTTAATCTATGGGATAATTGTATATAATAGCAAACTAATAATCTAAAATAAATGGAGTAGCTATGTTTTGATTTAATTGTGCTCCATAGCAAACGTTTACAAAAAATTGCCAGGCGCCTCTCTCCCAATATCTCGCTCGCCACTCTCCTCCAATCTCTCCCTCGCTTCCTCACTTTTTATACAAACACAAGTGTATAAAAATTATTTTGAATTGTATAAAGCAGAGGAAATTGTATAAATACATATATTTTTGTTCCCCTCTCTCCCCTCTTCCAGATCTCGCTCGCCACCCTCGCCTTTCTCACTTATACAAACAGAAACGAAATGTATAAATTGCGTTTCTGTTTGTATAAAGCATGAGAAAATTGTATATACACATGCAAGTACATATATTTTCGTCATATACACTTATAATTATACAATAAAAATGCTCCCCTGCCCGATTTCTTTTGCCTTTCTCTCTTTCTCGTTTTATACAAATTTTAAATTGTATCTAATTTCTCTCTTTCTCGTTTTATACAATTGGATTCAATTGTATATTCCCTGCCAAGTCTCTTTTGTCTTTCTCTCTTTCTCATTTTATACAAATTCAAATTGTATATAATCGTTCTATACACTTATAATCATACAATTCGTTTTATACACTTCGTTTTTATACAAGTCTCTGCCCAAGTGTCTTTCTCTTTCTCGTTTTATACACTTCGTTTTATACAATTCGCTTCAACTGTATATGTATAGCGAATTATACAGTTTCTATGTTTTGCTATGAAGCGCAATTATGCAAACTTTGCTATAGCATACAAATATGAATTTTTTATTTGCTATATGTGAAAGTTGCCCTTAGTCTATAGGATGTTATGTTGAGCCATTTATTCCTTGAAAATTTCATTGTCTCTTTCATGTCTAGTTTAAAATGGTGAATTTTGAAGTTTTATTCACGATAAATTTAGTGATGAAGTTGTGTAATGCTAAGTATTCTAACTATTTTTCTTTATGATTTTGTTGTCTTCTTTTTTCTTTTCAATGAATTATTTATTTTATTTTCGTTAATTATTAATAATCGAACAGTCGATCCGAACCAAATTTGATGAATGTATATGATATTTAGTTTGATTTGATTTTAATAATTTAAAAAATTAATGAAGGCATTTAATTTTAATTTTGACCAATAATTAACTCAAACCGATGCAAGAACACCCCTAACTATAAATAGCAAATTTACACAATGACACACGTAACATTCAAGTTTTGAATATAACTCTAAGCTTCAATGTGAGATAGATATAGTTTTGTCCTGCAATACTGCTTCGTCAATTTATTGTAATTTTCGTAAAATAATAATAAATAATGTATTTTTCTCTCTCTATATATATATATTTGTCTATATAATCTAAAAAAAAAGTTGTGTTACCACTTGTCATACTTCATAAAATTTTATACAAATATTTATCCTTGAATCATTAATATCTCTATTTCCATTCTTATTATCCTACCTGATTGACTACGTGTAATTCTTTTTCTTCCAATTACAAATCCAATCACAACTAAAATTCAATCCATTCTAATAAACAAATACTAACCTTAATTTTAAACAAATTAATAGTGTCCACAAATGACAATCGTAAAAATACATTAGTTTTAATAAGCCATAAAACTTAAAATATACTTAATAATTCAAATATCTAAATAAAATATGATGACGTAACAAAGTATTTGCATAAATCCAGTCAAAAGTGCCAACAATGGAAATCACACACAAATACCACTAAATTCCACAAAAGCACCACAAGTAATCCTAATGCTAACTTGACAAAACAAAACACTTCCTCAGACTCTCCACTTTCTTTACGATCCTAAAATAAAGCCATTTCTCATCATCTCATTTACTATTTTTAGTACTACTACACAAAAACAAACTTCGAACATATCATTCAAATAAATTAAATTTATCGTAAAAATTCATAAATTTCAAATTCTGAATCTGACCTGTTAACGAATATGCCTTTGTGTGTGATGGATACAGCGCGAGCTTTAGCATGTAGAGATGGAAATGCAGCAACGAATCTCAAACTCATTTCGATATTCGTGATTTTCTTCACTAGTGTAATCGGAATAACGTTGCCGGTTTTTTTAGCCCGGTTTTTATTTCACGGAAAACCGGTTCACGATAAAGCGATTTTAATAATCAAATGCTTCGCCGCCGGCGTGATTCTCTCTACCTCGCTCGTTCACGTTCTTCCCGATGCATTCACTGCACTTTCCGATTGTCAAGTTACTTCCCGTCATCCATGGAAGGATTTCCCGTTTTCCGGTCTGGTAACTTTGATCGGCGTATTAACGGCGTTGTTAGTCGATTTAACGGCGACTTCTCATGTAGAAAGTCATCAGAATCAGGCCGAAGGGTATACGGCAGTTGTGGATAGTGAAGAATTAGGGATTTTGAGTAAGAAAATTGACGTTGAACAGCAACAGAGAGAAGCAGAGGAATTGGTGAAACTGAAGCAGAGATTAGTATCGCAAGTTTTGGAAATTGGGATAATTTTTCATTCTGTTATAATTGGTGTGACTTTAGGGATGTCGCAGAATCAGTGTACGATTAGACCTCTTGTGGCTGCACTATCTTTTCATCAAATTTTCGAAGGGATGGGCCTTGGAGGTTGCATCGCTCAGGTAATTAACGTAACTGAAAAAATTATTGTTATCTGATTAGCACGTAATACCTTCAATATGAAAAAATACTAGGCAAAATTACGTATAGTAGACATCTCAACGTCTCATCTCTATCGTGTCAATCGAATTAGTGTTTGATGTTCACGAGACACGATAGAAATGTTTAGATATGTATTCTTGAATTTGAAGTATTTACTCATCAGAAATCAAGTTTTAGTGTCTATTTTTATGTAGTTGTGTCTAAAAAAAATAATAAGAAAATTGTTATATATAGCGAATGAAATTATACTAAGAACTTGATTGAATCAACTGGGGGCAGATAAGTGTGAAAGTTGATTTTATTAATACAGAGTTATGTGTTTGAATAGAAGTATTTGAAACTGCTAACAAGGAGTTTGCGTGTTTGGTAAAATGTGGTATAGCATGTTGTTATAAAGAATATATTATAATGAACGATTATTATATAGAGGTCTGACTAGTATTTTATTACAGGCAGGATTTAGCTTTGGAACAACAGCCTATATGAGCTTCATGTTTTCAGTGACTACACCAATGGGTATAGTATTGGGAATGATAGTTTTCTCAATAACAGGATATGATGATACAAGCCCAAATGCATTAATCCTTGAAGGTTTATTGGGATCTTTATCTTCTGGTATACTAATATACATGGCTCTAGTTGATCTTATTGCTCTTGATTTCTTTCACAACAAATTGATGAGTGGCCAACCATTCTTGAAAAAAGTATCTTTTATAGTTCTTGTTCTTGGATCTACATCTATGTCAATCCTTGCTCTTTGGGCTTGAAAATATATAGTGTAATTTAATAAACTTGTGTATCCTTTGTTACTTGAAATATATATTCAGTATAATTTCGTAAGCAGGGTCTGTAAAGGTTATCTTATCTCTACCTTGTAGAGATACAGAGATTGTTTTTCAATATACTTTCGACTTAAAACTTAGCATTTTCAAGTAGTTTGAAAAAGGGAATATAGAAATGAGAGCAACAAAAACAACGAAATAATGTGTCATGAAGAAGTCATGTGATGCGCGCGTTAAGTAATATGTTTGACACACAGAGAAGAAATAGAAGGTTTTGTAGGTAGTAGGTTCTGTGAAGGTTACAGTATACAGAGATCTTATCTCTACCTTGTAGAGATAGAGAGATTGATTCCAATATACTTTCGACTTAAAATTTAGCATTTTCAAGTAGTTTGAAAAGGGGAATATAGAAATAAGAGCAATAAAAACAATGAAATAATGTGTCATGAAGAAGTCATGTGATGCGCGCGTTAAGTAATATGTTTGACACACAAAGAAGAAATAGAAGGTTTTGTAGGTAGTAGGTTCTGTGAAGGTTACAGTATACAGAGATCTTATCTCTACCTTGTAGAGATAGAGAGATTGATTCCAATATACTTTCGACTTAAAATTTAGCATTTTCAAGTAGTTTGAAAAGGGGAATATAGAAATAAGAGCAATAAAAACAATGAAATAATGTGTCATGAAGAAGTCATGTGATGCGCGCGTTAAGTAATATGTTTGACACACAAAGAAGAAATAGAAGGTTTTGTAGGTAGTAGGTTCTGTGAAGGTTACAGTATACAGAGATCTTATCTCTACCTTGTAGAGATAGAGAGATTGATTCCAATATACTTTCGACTTAAAATTTAGCATTTTCAAGTAGTTTGAAAAGGGGAATATAGAAATAAGAGCAATAAAAACAATGAAATAATGTGTCATGAAGAAGTCATGTGATGCGCGCGTTAAGTAATATATTTGACACACAAAGAAGAAATAGAAGGTTTTGTAGGTAGTAGGTTCTGTGAAAGTTACAGTATACAGAGATCTTATCTCTACCTTGTAGAGATAGAGAGATTGATTCCAATATACTTTCGACTTAAAATTTAGCATTTTCAAGTAGTTTGAAAAGGGGAATATAGAAATAAGAGCAATAAAAACAATGAAATAATGTGTCATGAAGAAGTCATGTGATGCGCGCGTTAAGTAATACGTTGACAAAAGAAAAAAAAAAGGTTTTATAGGTAGTCCCCCTATCTCAAAGTTAACTACGTAGTTGATATATGATGGAATAGGGGTACCATCCACATTTATAGGTACGTACTTGGGACTTACCACATAGTTTTAACTAATTAACTTAGACTAAATTCAATATAAGTGGAAAAGGCGGAGTAATAGTATGTTTGACTAAGCTTTTACAATTATTTGCTTATTTTTTAAAAAAATTATCTTTTGTTTTTCGAAAAAGTACTATACACCAAGCAACTTGACATATAGATGATTCATACTAGAAAAGTAAAGTCCTCATAAGTTTTCCACTTGTGGAAACTTACCTTTAAAATTATTTAATTTCTTCACAACTTTTCGTCTTTGACAAGCATATCTTTAATTTGGACAAGGATATATATATATATATATATTGTTTATTTTCCAAGAAAGATGAATTTTTTTAAGGACAAAAAGAACTATTCGTTATATGGTATTCACTTTATAGGAAACCCTAACATGCATGTTGGACAACATATATACTTTTTTTTCTTTTGGTTTCTATTCGTTATATGGTGTTCGATTTGAAACCTGACTAATTAAATCCAAAACCTTGATTAACTCTTTGTAAATGTTGACAATTAACTAATCTAGTAAAGGTTTTATCACTGTTTGATAATGTGTATGTATTGCCGCTAAAGGTTATTTTTATTGCAGTGATGAATGAGATTAATTTGATGATAGATAAAATTATTTTACTATAAAGAATTCTACAACATGCATGAAAAAAAAATAACACCATTTAACAAAAGAACTTGCTACTATTACCTTAGCTAAAAACGTTTCAAATAAATTGAGATCGACTATATAAATCGTACTCACTTTTCCTACTCTTCTATAAGATCACTTCTCATACGTGATGACACCATATCTTGAAGAAGTCCATGATCATCTTTAGCCAAAGAGGAATTAGAAGAATTCCAAAACCTTTTTTCTTGTTGTAAATTATTAGTTGAAAATAAGGAAGAGGAATAATCACCATAATGACATCTTCCTCCACCATCACCATCACCACCGCCAACGCGGCCACCATAGGTGGTGGTTACCGATTGAACTCCGACCCATCCACGTGTCGTTACAGGGCATGGATGTGTGTGTACACCTTCATAAGTTGTAACAACTATTGAAGTATCTTGAATTGATCTTTCAACTCTCTTTTTCACACCACATGATGATGTTGTGCAACGATAGTAGCTCCTGCATCCACAATCGAAAGTGTTTCGTAGAATTTGTAATTTTAAATCTGTCATGATATTTTTGTGACTATATATAAGACCATGTCATTAACGGTAAAATAAAAAACTTAAATTAAAATTAAAGAATGTGGAATTTCTTCATAGAGAGTATGTTGTTGGTGTAAGAAATTTTTTATACCGTCATTGGAATATTTTTACTTGTTGTAATTAATAAGTAAACATATAATGTATACTGACGATGTATATAAATTAAGAAAATATTGAAACATTTTGCAATTTGTATATAGATGTATATATTTGGTATATACCTTGGAAATGGGCTATTTTTTACTGCTTTTTGTCCATATTTCCTCCATCTAAAACCATCATCCAAATGATCAATTTCACTCTTTGTCATGAATGCAAATCTTGGCTCTTTTTCCCCCTTTTGCTTCTTCTTATTAGGTTTTAACCTAAGACAACAAAAACACATATCATTTTTTGCAAAACTTCAAATAACCAAGAAATAATTAATTTCTCGTATGATCACTCAATTAACAATTTTTCTCATAGAAATAAAAAAAATAACTTTAAGAGATAATAAGAGTGAACATTCCGGATTATATCTTGCCAAAACCTATTGAGGATATAATTAAGGGAAAATACGCTTTCTTTAAAGAAAAAAAAGTCTGAAAAATACTTCAACTTTAGCCGAGATTGTTTTTACGGTATCAAATTTTGGAAAGGATATCTTTTACCCTCCTCCACTATTTAATAGTGTATTTTAAAGGTATATATGTGTCCATGTGGACACATTACTATTCATAATTATGCAATATTTTTTTATGTTCACATGTCCACATACATACCTTTAAAATACACTATTAAATAGTGCAGGAGGTAAAAGATATCCTTTCCAAAATTTGATATCGTAAAAACAATCTCGGCTAAAGTTGAAGTATTTTTCAGACCTTTTTCCCTATTTTAAAAGTATCAATATTGTATCAGAGCAAACATAAACCCACCTAAATCAATATGTATAAAATCATTTAAACATTAATATTATGATTTAACATGGCTATAAAAAACTTATCATATAGGGTTTACTTAAACTAAGTAAATAAAAAAGAAATACTTGCTTACTCTTTCTTATACTTGTGTTGATGATCATCATTAGCAGCTAATTCAATTGATGATGAAGAAATCGATGATAAAATTGGTGTTACTGTGACATTATTAATCAATTGATCAGATAATAATATCGATGATGATTCTGGAAGTGATGAACAAGTAATAAAACGTTGTTGTTGTTGATGTTGACGTTGACGTTGAAGTTGAAGTTGTTGCTGATGATGAGATGGAATCATTAGCAAATCGAAAATGGGACTAGTTGTAGTGTTATCATAACAATAATGTTCATCAACACCGAACATTGTTTCTAATAAAAAACTTAACGAATAATCTTTTTCGATATCAAACATCGCGTTAGAGCTCGAATTTCCATTTTCATTTCCAGTTGAAGTAATTGTAATCTCTGTTTTTACATATTTTCTTTCTCCATGGAAAGAGAGAGATTTTTCAAGTGTGAAGAGGACTCTATAGTTTGTGTTTATATTAGTGTAAAATAAAATAAAATAAAGGGTGGTCCAAGGGGGATTTTTTTTATAGTTTTTCCACCTCGGAAATCAAGGTGCGGAAGTAATTTGTGTTTGATTAATAATTACGATTCAAACAGAATAATAATTAGATATTTGATTAAACTTTTTAACGGTACTTAAATATCTTATTGCTCTTTCAAAACATTTACTCACTATGTTTTAATTTATAGAAATTAATTTGACTTATCGTGAAGTTTAAGAAAGAACTGAAGAATATTGAAACCTATGGTTTACATTGAATCGTAAATATTTCTATGGCTAGAAATCATTTTGTTAAGATTAAAATAAACAGATTAAAATTAAATTTATTACTAAATATAGAAATGTGTCATTTTTTTTGGATCAACTAACAAAAATAAATCATATAAATTCAAATAAAAATTTTTTTAATGAACTATCTTGATTTATTAAAATAAACACTTTTAACCTTTCGAAAACTCTATAAAATGTGTCATTCAAAGAGTTGGCAAACATTTTCTTACGCGTTATTGTTGACCGGCTACCGGAGATACAAGAATGTGATTTATTTCCCTCTCTTTTTTCATATATTTCATTCCTAAGTTAGTAATATTCCTTCGATTTATTTTTATTTATTCAGTATTAATTTAACAGTATTATTAAAAAAAAATAATTGAGAACTATAGTTAACAACAAAAATAAATTGAGTTTCGCGTCATTACAACAAAAATAACTCTTAAATGTACGCATTAGTTAGAAATGTTAAAAAAGTTATTGACATTAATTAATATCATTAGATCTATAAATTACTATAAACTTTAAAAATGAAGTATTAATTATTGATAATTAATTACTACTAAAAGTTATTTTTGTTATAATATATATGATTGGTTGAATTGATAATCTAGACTGTAGCTAGCTCCGCTCTTTATCACATGGGTGTTTGTTAGTATTCTTGATGTTAACATGAATGAGTAAAATTAAAAATTTAATTTTTAATATAATGAACAAGTAAAAATAAGTATAATCAAAATTAGGAGATTAATTTTTTTTTAGAGACAAAGCACATGCTAATCTTAACGCGTTTTCCACTTTGAGTTATAATCATGTGACAATAATTTATAAATCCAGGTTTTACGTTTATTTAACCATCTATTATTTTATTCCTTTTCCAACTTTTTCTCTGCTTTTTGTATTCTTTTTTCTCATCATGGTCATGGGCCATATATGACACATTTCTTTAATCTATAATATTATTTTTTTTCGTTTTAATTTATTTATTTGAATTTTTAATTTGATACGAAATTTAAAAAATTAAAGAAGGCTTTTCAATCTTGTAATTTTAAGCATGTCGTATTGAAAGTTAAAACTAAAAAGATTGTAAAAAAACGAAAGTAATTTTTTTTTCAAAACAAACTTAAAAGGAAAATAAGATAAACAATTTGAAGCTGATGAAATAATACTTCTTTCTTTCTTCTTTTAATTTTATTATCAATGTGGCAATGAAACAATATTCATGATTTTTTTATTATTATTAAACTATAATATAATACTATGATACTTTAAAATACAAATTAATTAAAAAATTACATTAACTTGCTTCCTTTTAGAGTTTAGACTACTTTTTGTCATACAAAACACAAAAAAATATGGGCAAAAAAACAGTCATTGCATGTGTCCAAAGCATTCAATTTTTGATGTAAACTAATCTTTGTGTCAATTAAATTTGTCAACACGTAGTTTTGAAATTCTACAAAGACCCCCCACCCCCCACCCCACCTCCACCCTCCCCACCCCAACCACACACAACACACAGTGTCTTTACTGAGGAGACAATCAATTCAGCTGTATTCTGCTCCTATTTCTATAATCATACCCTACTCAATCAACGGAGGATGGTCAATTGAATTTCCTTCGTTAGAACTAGTAAAATAATAACTTTTGTAATTTTATAGTATACCCATGAATTGATAAGTTTTTATATGAAAGATTGTCATTTCATAACTGCTACGATTTCTACTCCTGCTAATATATAATTTAGCGTATTCGTTGTTGTTGTTAAAGAATACTGAAGAACAAGGTGATTTTACTTATTGAATTTCATGTTACATAAATTCAAGCTTGTTCGATCGATTTAATCGAGACTAATCAATCATATTCTCTGGTTTAATTGATGATTTTGTTTCTGTATTTCTTATTTATCCACTAAGTCAATTAACTCAACTCGTAGAACCTAATTTTGATATATCAACTATATTTCGATTCATCTTATTTTTATCAAAATTTAATGCATAATATACCACTAAGTTTGAGGGTAGTGACCATAAGAGTTTAAAAATGTTTTAACTCCCCATTTCCAACAAAATTTATTTGAGGTGTATAACTAATTTATTCTGAACCCAATAAGTTGTTATTATGTCTTAGAATTTCTAATTCATAAACTTAATAAATCAAATATTTTTCACTTAATTTAAGAATTTATGAAATTGGATTTGAAAATGAATTTAATTAACCTGTTTCCCAAATTTGAAATTTTCATGATCAAATACCGATCCTCAAATAAAATAAGGAATTATCCTTACAGATTCTTAAAATCTTGAATCCGCGTCTGTCTGCTCGTCTCCAACCCCAATGGCAGAAGACGCGTTTCTGATCATTCAGTAAAGCCATACATAAATTATAAAGCAAACCATAATGAATATTTGACCAAATGTGTGAACTCAAAACCAGTACATGCGGCTACTATATAGTATTGTATTTAGGAAACAACAAAACAAACATGATAACAGGTCAGATACTCTTGTCTCTTAGCTCACAAAATAAAATAAATGGCTACACTTAATGCAAAGATTAAACTCATTAATGATGGCAAAACCAAATAAATTCATGATCTTTGCAACAACAGTGCAAAAATTAACCAAAAAGATATGAATCGTATTCTGTGATGCAATGCCATGTGTCTCATGATTCTTTGGGAGTAGTAGCTTGTCGAACTCGACGTTGATGAACATCCCAGTTGTAGACACGAGCAGTTGTGACCTGAGCCATAGCAGCTAAAAGAATAAGCACAAAAGAGAATGCCAATGTTTCTTAAATATAAAAGTAGAAGAAAAGTTAATGCTCCCTCGATTTCATGTTATGTGTCTTAGTGTGACTGGATACGAAGTTTAAGAAAGTAAAGAAGGCTTTTAAATTTTGTGATCTGAAACTAAAGATGTGTTTATTGAACCAAAATGCCCTTTGCATCTTCTGTTCTTAAAGATGTCATGTACGATGTAGGAATTAAAAATCATTGAATATAGTAAGACATAAAATTGAAACAGAGGGAGCAAACAACACATCGCAATATTGCAATAGTGCAGCACTTCAGTACAAGCTAAGTTCTACATAGATGAGAGTTAATGCAGAACGCCAGAATCTACCTGAGTAATTGTCACTTGATCCCTCAAAAATTGTAGATCAGCCACAAGAACCTCTAAACTGGCTTTTGCATTTTCCAAGTTTGTTTGGAGAAGGGCAGTAGCCTATACAGTGAACAAAATGTGAAGACCAATACTTCAAATATACAAGAACGCATGCTTCTGAAATCTTCGAATAGCTGGTTACATACCTCTTCGCATGAGTACTGCAGCATAACATTTGCCCCTAGCCATAAACACACAGATTCAGCATCTTCAATCTTAGCCCGGGAATAAATACCCTCTGACACTTCAAAATCAGCGACTAGTGCCTGCAACCAACACAAACCAAACCAGGAACAAGTTAAAATGACAATTAAATATCAAAAGACATAAAATATTAAAAAAACAAAAAACCGGGGTGGGTGGGGGGTGGGGGATTGGCTGGAAGTTATTAGTGAAGTAAATCAGGGGTAGAGAGTCGAGAGACCAAAACCTTGTCTGACTTTTGTTTAGGCAATTACCCATTTAAAACTCACCAATTCAACTACTTAAAGTAATGAAGTGTAAGCAATGGGCTTAATGTTTTCTCACATTCTAAACCGTTTCACCACTACATATACCATATACTAAATATGTTTTTGAATTGAAAACTTAATGCTTTCTAGCATTCAAATTAGAGACCTAGTTAAATAAAATAGGAAAATAGTTTACTAATTCAAGATTCAACTAAAATGAAAATGTCTAAGAGTGCTTTAGTAAAGTTCCATTCATCAGAAAAACATGTAGCACTGGGACAAACCTCACTGCTGTCCTTCTTAGCTTGCAAAGTAGCAACTATATCCAAGCATTTCTCTATGTCGGGAATCTTTGCCTGCATAGAGTAAAGGAGTAGTAGTCAATTGTCCACTTGTTAGCAAAGATAACAAAATAAAAACATCAAGCAGATAAAAAGAGAAACTCTCAGAATGACTTAGACTGATCATAGAGTAGATGTCAAACATGTAAAATTCAAGGCATTGAGCAATACAGCATCTAAACAGCAACTTCTAAATGGCGGAAATGAATATTGTCAAAAATGTACGAGGTAATCTACATTTAGCAGGCTGGATTAAGAGGACGCTCCCAAATTCTATATTAACGGTTCCTTTACACCACTATAGTTGGAAACTGTTCGTTATGCATGTTTGGTGCATTCGGACAAAGAGAAAGACTTCCAGCTTTTAAATCTTTGTTTTTGTTTGGTAGATCAATATTGCTTCATAGGTGGCAATAGTGATGTTTAAATATTTGGATGGAACTTCTTCTGTATCATTAACCTAACCTGTCCATATTTCAACGGTCTTATTGTATTGGGCAGGTATCTCCCCTCCCCCCCCCCCCCGGGGCAATCTTATGATATGAATTCAACCTCACATGTCAACAAACAAATTCCCCTCTGTTATCGAATTCTAAAAATGAATCAAGAATTACTTTTTTAAAAGCCTGTACTGACAGCCTCCAAATGTGGAGAAACCTATATATAATAAAGGAAATTGCAAAAAGGCATTAGCCTTTTATATTTAGAGGAATCATGTACTCGACCCCAACTAGCTTGGGATTGAGGAATTTTTGCAATAAGAAGTCATTACTCTGAAGAGTGGCGAAACTGTAACCCTCATATGTTGGTCCCATTACAACTAAGTTTGGGCATGTGCTTAAGAAGAGTATTCTATATATAGCTTCTGCATGGAACACTAGATTCCAAATGCACATTCTTAATGTAAATTCTATTTTGATCTTTCTTTCAATGACATGGGAGGACTATCTCAGCTTTAAGACTTCTCATCGGCAGCACTAGATGCAAATACTAAAGTACAATTCTCTAACTTCCGTCCACCTTACGGAAGAATCAAAAAAAGGGCCAGAGTGACATATGACATCTTCTCTTTTGAAATGCATTATGACTCTCAATTCAAAGTACGAGTCAAACCTAAGAACTAAATATTAGGAGTTACTTAAATAGGGATGAATACTGTGAAATTAGACAAAAAAAAGTTGTACCTGAAGATCCCTCTGTTGGGCCAGAAGTTTCATTTCAACCACTCGGTACTGCTGAAGTCTGCAAACGAACAACATATATTAAGAAAACAAAAGGAGACCATAAGTAAAGTACCCACTGATTAGAATTTCTAAGGCAGGACTAATTAGTCTGTTATCGTATCTAATCTGGAGCTTATGATTTTAGGAACAGAAATAGTTAACACCAAACAGCCTGCATGAGATACCATTCATAAAGCTTTGTTACATGAGTTCTATGTTAAGACTGTATTATAGGCCAAAAACCATAGAATTGAAACAACAGCAGAGTTCCATTTCTGTTTTTTGGGTAAAAAGATAGAACTTCTTTGATTTGCTTCTGAAGAACAAGTAGAACACAACATGCAATGATGCCAAATATGTATTAGTTGATCAACCGAATTCAGAGGTATCTTAAGTCAAACTTCTGTCATCTGCCTTTATTGAACTTTTACGCAATTAAGAGCACACACTCCACGCTACTTTTGGTTTTACGATGCTGTATAGATGATACAAGAAAATGTAAGCAAAGAAGAAATTGTAAGTTCAAAACTACCAACGTTTGGAAAGGACTTCTAGAGACTCAGTAGAACGATAGACATAAAGACTATGGGAATTTGATATTAGAACAACACAGGTACTGAATAACCACAAATTCCAGTCATTGCAAGCAAAAGTACACACACATTTCATGTTTGTAGTCATACTGGTGAAGAAAGCAAGAAAAGGATAGTGATCGCTTTGGGAACGTCACGGGGGAGGAACCCGTATCCAACCGAAGTTGCATTTTAGTGCTCCCCAAACAAAGAGCAAATGGATCCTATCCCCTATATCGACCACTCATTCCTATCTATTGATAGAAAGATCTTCGTCCCGCAGCACAGGAAGAAAGTTCCATAATTTGTAAACACCTCAACGAACTCATGTGGAAACTCGGCCCGAGGACGGGGACCTCGGGCCTTCGCAAAATCAACGGTCTCAACGGGAACTAGACAAGCACCTAGATGAAGTCTGCCCGAGAAAAAAGGGGGAAAATGACATTATTTAGTCATGAATGGATTTACTCATCTGATTGCATAAGATTTAATCTATGATTTGTAAGGCTGTAGTGGCCTATTGTCCCTCTCTTTCTCTCTCATCATTTCATTCTCTGCTTCCTGTCCTCTTTATTCCGTCGCACTTAAATAAGACCTCACCCTACTTACAAGTGTAATAGAATTCCCAAGGCCTAATCAGTTACCCTACTTAGTGTTCGTTTGGATTGACTTATTTTAGGTGTTTTTAAGCCAAAATAGCTTTTAAGCAGTTTTGAAGGGTTCGGGTAAAGTTAAAAAGTGTTTATAAGCACTTATCTTAAAGCCAAAATAACAAAAATAAGCCAAAGCCATAAGTTAGAAATCCTAACTTATGGCTTTTGGCTTATAAGTCATAAGCTAAAAGCCAATCCAAACAGGCCCTTATAAGTGTAATAGAATTTCCAAGGCCTAATCAGTTACCCTACTTATAAGTGTAATAGTATTACCAAGGCCTAATCAGTTTTTTCTTTTTTTCATTATCATTCACAAAACTTACACAACCACATAGTCAGCCATTCCATTCAATTTCATGCCAACGGTTATCAAATCCAAACCTGCTCATTCAAGTTTGATCTCAAAAAAAACATATTGCTTTAGATTTCTCAGCAGCCCCAAGTACAAGGAATCCATCAGAATTTAGTGAGAGACTGACAAAGAACAGAGAGAATCTATCGGTCAAGGTCCTACTAACCATTTACTATAATGCTTTCTATAAAATGAGTCAATATAACATCTACTCCTGTTGATTTTTTTTTCAACATGCACTTTTCCTTGAACCAAAGATCTATCGCAAAACAAACTCTCTACCTCCTACAATACGTGTAAGGTCTGCGTACACACTACCCTCCTCAAACCCTACTTGTGGGATTACACTGGTAATATTGTTGTTGTTGAGTTAATATAGCATCGACGTCACTAAAGGTCTGATCTTTGCCTACTATTTCACCTTCAGTTCAGATAAAAGTTAAATATCAGAAAGGTTCAACATTCATAGAATAACAGAACTCCCCAACAATACAATATACCTGAAGACTGAAACTTTACTTGGTGAATAACCAATTTCCAATTAATATAACTGAAAAATGTGTTTCAATATATGATGACTCATGCACTAAAGGGTGTGGTTTAGTCGTCAATAAAGTGGATTTAGCACCATGAGGTCACAGATTCAAATCAAACGCTAATTGATTGCCTTGGTGGACATAGTTACTTGGTATCTAGATGCGAACAAGCTGACCTAGACACCATGAATTGGGTAAAACATTTATTACCAACAACAATTACTATGCCTAAGTCCGAAATAAATTAGGATCGGCTATATAAATCCTCACATGTTCATTTAAGCTCGTTTCAAATCATCATCATACAAAAATCGAAAACGGACCTTTCTTGTAGGAATGCAAGAGCAGAGTTAACATCGAGACCAGATTGGCTGAGATAGGACTGAACGTCTTGTACGAATGATGCCGCCGGTATACCTCTTCTCTCCGTCACTTCACCGGTGTATGACGAACACGCCACCGCCGCCGCCGCCATCGCCGTCAAAGCTACTTTGATGGATTCGAAAAAAAAATCGCTTCAGTAGTGAAGAAGAAAGAAGCACAACAGCGAACGACGTCGTTAGATTCGGCTAATTAACAAAACGATGCCGCATGCACTAATTGAACAAATTTTGACCAAATGGTAATTATTCCACACAATAGGTTTCATATTATAACTTTAAATATGTAATTTAGGAGAGGAAAAGATCAAAATAGTCCCTCATCTTTGGGTTAAGGTTCAAAGTGATCCTTGGGTTTTTTACATGGAGCACTAATAGTCCCTCATGTTTGCAATATTGGTACACTTTTGATTCTCGTCTAAAATTTTACCTATTTTTTAGCATTGATTATATCCATAACGTATGTATGGGATATGCCATCGTCATTTTATATATTTAGTAGAAATAAGAACTCCATATGAAAAAATGTGAGAAGAAAAACACTTTGTTTTGTTTTGTAGAAATCGTATTGCAGGTAAAGTCGAGAGGTTTATCACGATAATTTCACGTGCAATAGTAGAATTTTTTCTTTTCCTACAAAGTCATATGTTAAGATGTTCTTAGTTTAGTTGCAGTAAAATTTCTAGTGAGCAGAACAAGGTGTTTTTCTTATCACCTTCTCTCAAATATATAAAAATAGGATTGAACATTCTTTATATAAAATTCTGGACAAAATTAACGTTTAAAAAATAGACAAAATTTTAAGAGAGGACCAAAAGTGCACCAATATTACAAACATGAGAACTATTTTGATCCTTTCCTCAATTTAGGATTATAATTTTAAATATCAAATTCTTTAAAAATAAAATTATATATGTATATATGTAATTTTTTTAAAAATAAATAAGTATAAAACTGGACTCACAACTTTATATTTTGTGATAAAAGATTCATTGTTTTAAATTTTGAAACAATAATTCATGCTTCGCTCAATGAGAAAAAATTGATCGTATCATATAAAATGATTATATTGAAAAATAACTAGTTGTTACTATTGTTTACTAGTGGATTTTAAAATAAAATTATGTATATTTGAAAGTTTATAATCATAAATGTTTATTTATAAGAGGAACATGTAATGCAAATATGTAATTTGTTAATGTAACACCTTAAGATTTCTAATATCTTGTTTACAAACTATGATTTGTTTATTTGATAAAATTGTCTAAGAATTAAAGAAATGTTGATCATTTTCATTTTAAAGATACCTAAAAGCTAGATGGTGTTGGGCCAAGTTTGGAGATTGGGCTAATTCAAATGGGAAAGGAAGCCCACTCAGTTGGGAGGGATAACTATGGGGAAATATTCTTGTATATACACTGAGAAGTCGTTTAGTGTTCGATTTAAGATATAATAATTTTTATATATGTATTTTTTTACGTGTCTTACATTTAGATATATGTATTTTTTCTATCATATACACCAAAATAGAGAAATAGACAAGCGAGATTCATATGTATTATAGATACAGTGAATAACATTAGATATATGTATATGTATGTATCTGGAGTGATTCATATCAGATACATAGGAGAATGACGAGCGAGATGAGAGAGAGGCGAGTGATATTTTCTATAAATCACAAATACATGCGAATCCACTTGAATATAATGTATCTAAAATAAATTATACATAAATTTGACTACATGTATCTGGACATAGCTGGAGGCACCAAAATCTAGTAAGATACGTGATATTGCAAACTAGATTGTTTCTAAGTAATCAACTACTACTAAACTAATGAGATATATGGAAATTTCCCATTATTATCTTTTGTTTGATTAGAAATATTAAATAATCCTTAAATTATTCATCCTATAATTTATATTACGACATATAATGAAGAAATAACTATTCCGAGATAACTTCTCATATTTGATCAAAAAAAAAGAATATTTAGTGTTAGGTGTGGAAGCATGGGTGATGATGAACATATTAAATTAATGAAGGACTCCATTTTCGAAGAATTTTGAGATCTAGATTTTTAGAGATTGTTGACCATGTTAATTCTTCTCTCTGTTTATCTTTTATTGTTATTTTTTCTTAACATTATTTTATTTTTACTAATTGTTTTTGATATATTAAGAAAAATCAATTATATTTCTTCATGTTTACTCTAAGCATTAAATATTTATTTTTTTTAAATCATTTTTCAAGACTTAATGTTAAACATTATTTAACAGGAATAGTTTGATAAAATAATATATTAATAATTATTTTTTTAATGGTGTGCTAAATCAAAATGTGATAAATAAAAATAAACAGAGTAAATTAGAAATAAATACATTATGAAATCACCTACTACACTCAAATAATTGAGACTATTTTTGTGCCAAAACGTGATTCCTGAGTTGTGAATAGATGTTTTATTTTTTTCACTAAGATATCCTCACCTTGGTATTTATATATATATATATATATATATATATATGTTAAAGTTATGATTTCAAAACATGATTAATAAGATTAATTTGATAAAATACAAAATTAATTTTAAAAAATTAAAATGTGCATCAAGTTGACATGGATTAAGTAATACGAAAAGTTGGAGTGTCATCTAAATGTTTATTACTATGACTTTTTAAATATATTTTAAATTATTAATTATTGCAATTTATAGTATATTCATTTAGTTTTCAGACAATATATATTAATTACTACCTTTTTTTTTCAAAATAAAATAAAATCATATGACAGATAGAATTTCAAGAGTCAATCAATTCTATATGTTTTTAAAAATATTTCAAGTTTCTAATTTTGTAATTTATAATACTTTTACATCGTTTTTTTCCATATAATACAAGTAAAAGGAAATAATACTTGTTATTTTTAATATATCTATAGAACTCTTTTTCTTTCATATTTTATCCTTAATATTAATTACATGTTTCTCAAATCATTACCTTGTATCTAAAAAATACTACACATCAATTAAAATAAATATTATGATAAATCTTTATATTAATTATTAAAAAAATAATGGAACGTTATTTTAAAATGAAAGGTGTTCAACGAGTGAAATTCTTTTGAGGGGCTATATAGATGATCCAATTGCCTTTTTTTAATAATAATTGTGACAATCTAAGCTCATGTCATATATTCGTGTTTTGAGTTGTATTATAATTAAATCTAAAAAATAAATTCTTCAGAATCGAAGCAAATAATGTATATCATAAATTTAAATTATAATAAATATATAATATTATTAAGAAAAGATAAATAGTCGAATATTAATTTTCCATTCTATTTATAATATTAAGTACTTACTCATCAAATTATTTTTTTAATAGCTGAAATCAGTATATGATATAATATTCATATTTATTATTGTTTAATTTATTGAGAGGTATAACAAGTATAAAGTGGAAAGTAAAAGTTAAAGAAAGAGAGTATTTATCGATTTCATCATACTAAGAGAAATAATATTTTTCATATTTTATACTTAATATGAATTACATATTTCTCAAGATATGAACTATACGTTAATTAATACAAATATTATGATATAATATTTATATTATTTTTTTTTTTATCAATCCATAAAAATTTAAATTAAACGAGTAAAAATGATCACCGAAACATAACATATATATTTTTTCTCTATTGCTTTAATATACCACCAATCTTGTTGGGTCCCAAAAAAAATGAAAAACGATATTTTAAAATAAGGGAAATTTTTCAAAATGTCAATATTTTAATATTTAAGAGGTCATTAGCAACACTTCAATATTTAGTAAACATGTCAAAATTTTAATTTGTTATGTATCTCATTTATTTTTTTATTATTTGTTCTTATTTAAAGAATACAATTATTTAATAACAAAAAGGGAGAAAATTAAGGGAGAGAATATTTTTAAAAAAGGTAAAGATCAATCAGTTACATTTTTAAATAAAACTCAAACTTTTTTTTCTCTCCAGGTATGTCAAATGAATCTATAGTTATTTAAGAAACATATTTGTATGCATATATTTTTTTTCATGTGTATTTATTTGTTTTTTCGAAAATCTAGTATTTCGTATTTATTTTAATATATATTTTATTTTATTTTTATTTATTCTAGTTTTTATTTAGAATATTGTATAATAATATATAAAATACAAAAAAATAGTATGATAAAAAAGTGAGATAGAAGTAACATTTTTTAGAAAAGGAACATATCACTTAAAATTTTCATCATTTACAATTTCAAAAAAAAATCCTTTTTCATTCTATTAGATCAACTTCCTTTGTTATGTTTTCATTATAATTGTATACCAATATTTTTTACATTTTATGTGCTTTGATTTTTTTTTCTTTCAAACTACAAATTGTATTTCGGTGATCAAAATTGTATTACTTGATTGCCATATATATATATATATACACGTATCTCAATATATATGAATATGATTTATGAAAGGGTACAAGATTTTGGGGAGGAATATCATACTTGGTGGAAATAACAAATTTGTTGAGGAAGGATATAATATTCTAGAAAAATGAATACAAATTGACTATGAACGAAATAAGAATACAATATTCTCGAAAACAGATAGCATACATAGTAAAATAATATAATCAGGATACAATATTATAAAAAGATACAAATTAACTGTTGAAAAACATGATACATATATGTTTAGAAATACAAATTCATATGAGATAGCATACACAGTGAAAATGATATAATCAGAATACAATATTCTAAAAAATACAAATTGACTGTTAAAAAATAGGATTCATCTATACTTAAGAAATACAAATTCATATGAGATACGTATTTGAATGACTACAAATAAAAAAGAAATACAATGTTCTTAATAAAACTACAAATGATGAGTAAAAGAAAAATAATTGACAAACAAAAATTAATATGAATATTATTCTGATATGAATATAATTTCGCAACCTTCTTCTTTGACTCTTTCTTTCTTCTTCATCTGTTATGTTCCTTTTTTTTCAATTCTTTTCACCAAAATCTAAATCTGTGTTTATTTGTGAATTAATAACCCTATAAGCAAAATTTAAAATTATTAAATATGAATATACAAAAAAAAATCAAATAATATATTATGTATGAATGCTTATGTGGATTACTACAAATTACAATCTACTAAATCTCAAATATGAAAACAAAACCATAAAAAATAGTGTTTCAAATACTAAAATTCCGAAATGCATAAATATTTGATGAGTATGTTAACAAACTCATATAAAAATAGAAAAAATTACGAAAAATCTGTAATACATACAATCCAAATTCAACATAATTTCTTATTTCGCAAACAAAATCTCATGAAATCTCGCAAAATAAATGATGACTTCGAAAATACCTTTATGTATTGAGAAATTTCTTGAATTAATCGATAGATCTGAGCAAATTGGCATGAACTGGAATAATTAGTTTTCTTCAATAATGAGAGAGAATAATGGTGAAAATGGTAAAAGAGAAAGAAAAAAAATCTTAAAAATGGAAATAAATTTAATGATTCTAGAAGAAGTCTAAATGGATAGTGAATATATTTAATGTTAACTGTTTTGAGAAATAAAAGGAAAACAAATAATAGTATTTGAATACATTATTTTTAAAATATTGACATTTAAATAAATATTTTAAAATATAGATATTTTTACTAATTAAATTAGAATTGTGACTAATTTAGTAATTTTTCCTTAAAATAACAGATTAAAAATTCAATAGTCGAAATTTTTGTGAGGTGCTATAGAATGGTTCAATTGTCTTTTATTAATCAATTGACCTATAACCAATAAAAGAGTGTATATGGCACGTGAATAATTAAGATATAATAATTGACGTAATTTAGGTAGTAAATTTCACATTTTTAGAGAAAACAACCTAATTCTAAAATATTAAATTAAAAAAATGCATTAAGAAGATAATATCAGCATATCCATGTAATGTTACATGAAACAGCAAAATTATTCATACAATGTCTAATACTTATTCCACAAGTACACTCAAAATAGTAATACAAAAGAGTTGAAAGAAATACCGAGAAAGCATAGAATAATTTATCTAGTGATATGCGCGATAAAATAATCTAACTCCATTTGAGAAATACCCCCTTTCTTTGTAGACTTCCTCACGGCTTCTCCGAATTCTTTTGCTCTTTTCCTAATCTCGTCTCCTTCTTCTGATGCCATTAACTTCCTCACGACATTATCAATGGTGGATGCAGTGACCATCTCATCGCGTTTCTTGTCCCATTCCGTTATAACCAGGCCTATTTTCAACATTTCTGTTAACAAAAAACCATTTTTTGGGTGGTCAGAGTGTGTAGGCCAAGCAATTATTGGGACTCCTATAGTTATGGTCTCAACACAAGAAGCCCAATCACACGCACACAAAAACCCACCAATAGATGAATGAGCCAAGATTTCTGTTTGTGGTGCCCATTCTCTAACCAACAACCCAACCCCGTTTACTCTTTCCTCAAACCCAGCATGAAACTCAAATTTTCTATTGAGATCTCCCCCGAGATAGATATCTCCATTATCAGGATCATTCATCAACCATATGAACTTTTGTTTGCTACGCTCTAAACCCATCGCTAGCTCCTTAATTTGTTCATCAGAAAATGAAGTCAACATATCATAAGATACGTAAAGAACTGAGTTTGGAGATTGTTTATCCAACCAATCCAAACAGGGGAATCCATTTTTTTCTTTCTTAGTAGGCCGGAGAACCGGTCCTATCGCCCATTGTTTCTTGTCTTGTCCAATTCCAAGCAAGTCGATAAAAGTATTACTACCTTCCATTACTCTGCTCGTATTATGAATATCACCCGCGGAGCTCTTCCCTATATACTGAACTTGAAAAGATGCTATCCTCATGATTTCTTCGCAATACCATCCTTCAGAGGATGGTAACTTTTGAAGTAGTTGTTGTTCAATAGGGATAGGCAATCCAACATGAGGAAATAAGTGATCACAATACATACCAAACGCCGAAATCACAGGGCTAAAAATGTATGACTCTGCATTATCAAAAGATGAAATATCCTGAACATTATAACACATTAGACAATCATGTATCATGATAATTCGTCTTGGTTTAGACGAAATATCACGTAAGAAGGAAGTAATGGACTCGCGGAGATGCATGGTAACATTCCAGAACAAATGGAAATGTTTAGGTACTTCACTCGGGATTTCAGGATCGAGTGGAGTAGGAATCATTTCGAGATCATGAAAATGAATACTGGCTAAATCAGAAGGATTTATCGCGGTAGCACGAGTCTTAGTGTCGTGATTGTAAGTAGGTAGGCTAAGATAATGAACAGAGAGACCATAAGAAGAGATTAGGGAAGCAAATTGAAGAAAAGGATCAAGATGACTTTGTGTTTGAAATGGAACCATAACTACAACAATTTCATCACCTAATTGTTTCTTCAAATTTGCAAGATTCTCAGTGTTATCCATTGAATAAACACTTAATTATATTTTTGGGATATGGAGATGTTTGATAAGAGAGTATTGGAGAAGGAGAGTGAGAAGTTAGAAGGAGTTACTCCTTTAAGTAGGCATTTGGGAATGGCAAGAAATAAAAATTTTTATTTCACTTATTTTATTGAAATATCTAAAAACTAGAAAAATAAGTTTTGGCTTTTACAACACTAAAATAATACAAAATGTCAGTACTATTGAACATTGAAAGCAACCACACGGAGTAAGGTCTCTGCCTCTCATAAACCACAAGTGTCAAAAACACACTTAAACTATTCACTTTTTTTGAGTTTCATACCTAAATTATTGAAAGTGTGAGTTTCATACTTAAACTATCAATTTTTAGTTTGAGAAACACACCTCATTAGTGTGTGTAGTGCACTCTCTCTTTTATATGAAAAAACTTTGACACATGACATTCCACATAGATTAAATATTTTATCTAGATAAAGATTAAATAATAAAAAATTAATATTAATTAAAAATTAAATATTACTATCCATATAAAAAATTAAATTATTTTTCTTATCTCACTCCACCACCTCCTCCACGTACCCCCCTCTCCGGCGACAACCCCATCTTTTTTTTAAAAAAAAATTATTTATAAAATATTTTTAAAAAATTCATATGTCATCCTCCCCCCTCCCTCTCCCCCCGATAGAAATTGATGCCATCCTATTTAATTTTCCGCTTCTAATTTTTATTTTATTTTTTATTTTTTTTATTTTGTGTTAGATATGCACCTACATATATTTTTAGAAAAAAAATTCTATTAGTGTACCGAATATAACATAAACAACTAAAAAATATAAAAAGTCTTGTGGCGGCAAGTAAAAAATATTTTTGATATGTATATCTAAACACTGGGAAAAAAATTTGAAAGCAGATGGTTAAGTGGGATGGATAAAATTATATTTTTAAGAAAATAAAATAATATCTAAATTAGTATTTGATGAGGGGGAGAAGATGAAGTAAAAAATGAAATACTTTTATAAAAGAAATTTAAGCAAAATAAAAACTTTAAAAAATGGTGTGGGGTAAGAAAAATATTTTACATTTTATTTTATAAAGAAAATATTATTTTTTTTATAATAGTTTTTTAATTTTGAATTTTAGCTAATACTAATAAATTATTTATTTTTTGTCAAGGTTGAATATTTTGTCCATGTGAAGTGTGATGTGGAAATTCTTTAAAATAAAAGAGAGAGAGTGTATTACACATATCATGATGAGAGTGGTATAAAAGAGAGAGGTGTATTTGTCAAACTAAAAAAATGATAATTTAGGTATGAAACACAAATTTTCAATAGTTAAGATATAAAACTCAAAAAAATAAATATAATTTAGCTGTGTTTTGACACTTATCTCTTTTTACTATTGAAAGAAGCAAAATCACTAATTAAAATTCAAGCCAAATAACTCTAACACAACTTTTACAACTTCACTATAGTACAAAATGTAAATAATAAGTAGTATTTTCTCTACTATTATTGTGAAGCAATGCACGCTTATTAAGAAAAAATATTTAAGGACATAATTCAAAGAAAATTTTAAATAAATTTCAGGGTATTGAGAGCTAATTACATTATAATCCTGTTTATTTTCAAGTTACAATTTTTTTTTTAAATTTTAGTGGAATCCGAATATATCCCAAACATCATGGTAATATTTTATTTCGATTTCGGATACATCTTTTAACGTCCCGATACATCGCGTAAAGTAATATTTCTGAGAATAGAGATTTTTTGTATTTTTTTTTTAAATGATAAGAAATTTTAAAAAATATAATAAAATAAATTATATATTTAAATAATTTTTTAATTTAAACCGTATGTTTCACCTTTGATCTTTATAAAATCATAAATATATTGTTTTATAAGTAATGCACACGAAAATATAAAACTTAATTAAAGGATTGGACAATATGAAAAAAAATTCAAAAACATCACTAATAAACCATATTTATTATTGGATCTTGAAAGAAGCAAATCAAGATGCCGGTTGGCGCATTTATTTAGTTGGTGGAAGTACTATTATTTTTCTGTTTGATTGTTTGGGTAAAATAAATAAAAGTATTGTCCCTTCTATTTTCGGATATATTATTTTTACGCGATGTACTCATACATAACGTATTAAGATAAGTGTGTTTTATATCAACAGACAATAAATATAATGTATTGAAACTTTGAGTAATATATATGAAATTCTTAAATTTTAAGAATTTGAAAAAGAGTAACGATATAGTGTGTGTTTGGTATGAAAGGAAAATGTTTTCCATGGAAAATGTTTTCCTAGAAAATGTTTTCCTGGAAAACAAGTAGATTTTAGATTTATTTTCTCATGTTTGGTTAGTGAGTAGAAAATATATTTCCGAAAATAATTTTTATTGTTTGATTTATGAATGAAAAATGTTTTTTGAGAGACATCTTTTATTTTTACTAGAGTAGAAAATAATTAATGAAATTGAAAATATTTTTTTAAAATAATTTTTTTGGGATGGTAGTGGGGTGGGGGTAGTGGGTGGGGGCAGGGGGAGGGGGTATGAGTGAAAAATAAAAACTCGAAGTTGATATTATTTTTTGGGGGGATTGGGGGTGGGTGGGTGGGTTGGCCGAAGGGGGATATGAGTTTAAAAATAAAAATTTGAAGTTGAAATTTTTTTAAAAAAAGCAAAATTAATTTTTTGGGGAAGGGTGTAGATTGGGGGGGGGGGTTGGTCGGTGATGGGTGGGTAGGGGTCAGGAATCGGGCAAAAAATTAAAATTTTAAAATTGAAAATATTTTTCTAAAATTATCGTTTTTCTCCCAAAAAAATATAATTTAAAATTGGAGGAGCGTTTTGGAAAACGTTTTCCTTAATTTTTGAAGGGAAGTCATTTTCCTTAATTTTGAGGAAAATGAGTTGATTTGGAAAATATTTTCCAAAACTTTCGTCCAACCAAACATGAGAAAATTGGAAAACATTTTCCAGAAAATGTTTTCCTTTATGCCAAACACACTCATAAAGTACTAGTTAACTCTTAACATTATAAAATTTATGTAGTTTTGACTTTAAAATAATGTAATAATAAAAGTTATATGGTTCTTCTTCCGTTTTTTCTTTTTATTTTGGAAGGATCAATAAAATTTCAAACTACTTTTTAATATTTCCCTATTACTTGATGAATCGAAAACACTATTTTGTAATGTCACGTACGTTTATAATATTATCTTTACCCATGTTTTAATCTTTCTTTTATTTAGATGCTACAAAGTTGGGCCATTATAGTTTGTGGCAGTCACATTGTGATCAACCATATGGCTGCAAATATTATATAAACAACTAGGGGTGTCAAATAGACGAGTTGGATTGAAATTAGAAATATTATAATGGATTGAATAGAAATTGAGTTGGGTCTTGATCCGCTCAAGTTTAGTTTAAGCTCAAATTGCTAAAAAGCGGGTTAGATCTTGACCCGCCCAATTTGACCCGCCCAATTTGACCCGATTAATCTCAATAATTTAACATATTAATATTTAACTTTTATAATCACAATTTGAATTTTTGCTCAAGAATTTTTGTTAAAAAAGTAACAAATAGATAGATAAATCCTAAAAGATGTTAAATATATAATAATTCATACCTTAAATATAGGAACATATCTTAATAAAAAGTTTAAAACGGGTTGAAATTAGAGATCGAATTGAGCTCAATTGAGAGTTATCTTCAAATGGGTTAAACTTGAACGAGTTGAGATTGAACCTAATGCAAATTATCTTGAGTGTAACCCTTAAAATTCTGAACGGATTGAGCGAGTTACATATATTTGGGTTCATTTTTGACACTTCTATAAACAACTAAATAATGTATCAATATTGTATATATAATTTTATAACTATCTATGAGAAATGTATATATATTATTAAAACTTCGTCTAAACAGTCTCAAAATAATTTAAATGACAAATTACAGAGTACACACATTTTGTTTCACTTATTTCCATTATCCTCTATCACTTTTAAAAATCTCCAAAATTCCTTATATTTTTAATGTAACCAAGCTCCATAATAATGTATCCGAGTTAGTATTTAATATATCCAAGCTACATATTATGTATTCGAGCTAGTTTTTAGTATATCTGAGCTAGTATATTATGTATCTACGCTAGTTTTTAGTGTATTCGAGCTACATATTAATGTATTCGAGATAATATTTCTTGTATATGAGCTACATATTAATGTATTCGAACTTTAATTATTGTATTTTTATTTTTTATTTTTTAAGGAATTAATGAAGGATACTCATATTTAAACTATGAGATTTAGGTAAACTCCTCTAATATTTGTTGAGATAATAAACAATGACTTTGTTAGGCCCATAATAAATGGGCCGTAGATAGGCCCAATATATGAAGAAGTAAAACCCTAATTCCAGTCTCTGTTAGTATATGTACAGCTCCAATGCATTAAACCCTACATAATTTTTCTTCTTCATCCTCCTCTTTGTTATCTTCATCTTCTATTTTTTTAATAATTTTAAATTTTGTTGTGAATTATTGTTTTGCCTCTGAATTAAAACTGTTGAAATAATTAAGGATATGGTTTTATTTCTCTGCATTTTTATGCAAAAAAAAAGAGGCATAAATTTATTGCAGGAAAGTTGAGTCGCTTCACCCGTATTAATTTTTACTAGGTGCAGTGAATTTACATCCTGCTAAAATCTCAAATTATATTAATTTTAAATTTTTTTGTTTGGGGTTTATTTTTTCCTATGATGGCATGAAATCTTTGAGACCTGAATTCTCTATTTTGATGACAAATACAAGCAATTTTTCTGAGGATTTTACCCCAATTTTTTTTATTTATTTGATTTATTTTTCTATGATTTGAATGATTTATGAAGTTACACTAAGTCTGTTTAATTTGAAAAATAACGAAAGCTTAGTGTATCGAGTTTTTATTTTATTTTATTTTGAGATGATGATCGCACTGGGCTCTGAGCAGTTTATTAAAACTGTTTTTATTGATGCACAATTGCTGCCTAGAAAGCTATATCTGATCACTACATATGATATGGAATTGTTTGTACCTACACTTATTCTACCTCATTGAAATCCTAAAGATTTCTAGATTTGGATTTTCAAATATAAAATTTGCTAATTATTTTTATCATATAATAATAAAATATATAATTCATATCTTTACTTTGTAAATTATTTATATTTTATTTATTATTAATATGAAATTTATATTTGATCAGACTGTATTGTTTGTGTTGTTTTGATAACATTTTAATTGTTTGGTTAGTATTCTAATTTATAAATTTACGTATTCTTAATTATTCTAGACTAGTAGGTATGACAAAATTTAAATAATTAAAGTAAAAGGTAAAATAGTATTTTGAAATATTATATAAAAGATATAATTGGAAAAAGAAATTAAATAACAATTGGAATACACCAAATTGATTTACCATAAAATAGGGGTTTTCATTGTTAACTAACAACGAATAGGTATAGTAATCATACAATACAATGAATAACAATGATTCAAACATACATTAGAAATGATTAAAGAACAATTTTGTATATTTGAGTTAACTTTAATTTAGGAATTGCAAAATTCAAAAAATTTCTCAACATTCTTAAACTTCGTGTTAAGTCAAAGCAGATTATTTTTTTGTAAAATCGAGGGAATACTTATTTTACTTAGAAAAGACATATATTCTGCCACAGTAACTTACAATGTCTATACATACTATGAAATTTTGTCAGAATGATACTAATCACAATAGCTTGATATCATTAAGCCTATGATGTTAAAAATTAGTCCTGGTACAGTAGATGCTTCAATAAACCAACAGATTATTCAACAGCACAAAGATGATTCAATACATGTATTAGTCCTATAATAGACTACCAGTCGTTGCTCAAACTTCCCCAATCATATTGTACTTTTGTGATGAATATAGCTGTTGTTAAACTATGTAACACTCATTGAATCAGTTTAGGGCATTGGTAGTTGAAGGATAATAAGGAAAAAACATCTTTCTGATTCTCTGATATACTGAACTTGTCCATTCATAAGCTGTAGGATTCTTCTACACATGCTTAGCCCTAAACCTTGTTGAGTTACCCACAGACTATTATGGAACATATCTTGGATCAATTCTGGAGGAACACCTTCACCAGGGCAAACAATCCTTTTCCACCAAAACACACAAAAAAATGAAATAAAAAATACAGGTTTTAACATTTTATAGTCGAAGCATGTTGATATAGCTCATGTACTGGATAAGTAAAGAAGAAAAAGTTACCTGAACTCGATATGTACTATAGTTACTCCATCAGAAATTTGCTTTATAGTTGGTCGAAGATGGACTTCTATCCACCCTTCTCGGGATGGTGCATAACTTGCCATAATCTGTAAGAAATCAGCAAAAACCTGTTGAATTCTGACTTGATCTCCGTAGACCCTCAATGTTTTGATTTCGTCTGGAATATCACGGATAAGTTGCACTCCTCTTTCCCTCAATAGAAACATCACTTGGCTAACAACAGCATCTATCACACTCGCAAGAATAAATTCTCCTTTCTCAAGCTCCAGTGAACTGTTACAAGTTTAATGGTTAATCATCTTTGCTAGAAACATTACAAATTGTTTTAACATTTCATGCTTAGGCAACACAAAGTTAATGCTATATTGCAAGATAAAAAAATAGTGTCTTTGTACCTATGTCTGATGTTCACATGGAAATATACTGTCATACAGGTATACACCCTTACCTCATTCAACTAATCCAGATTTCTTGACTTCAACAATTGCATTAAATCTGATGAACCTGTTCCTACTGTTGCAAAGTTTGTTCTTCTCCACAAACAGGAACTAGCTTAACACCACTACAAGCTACATTTTAGATATAAATACGACTTGACATCTATGTTTTGGATTTTGCCGTTAAGCTACCAAAAACCCGTCACAAATAAGACCAAACTAGTATCTTCTGTACTTTCATCTTGAACATGGAAACAACTAAAGAGAAGTAGACAGTAACTCATAAAACACTTGTACATGGGCTTTGAAAGTTGTACTAGAATATACGGTGTCATAGTAAACAGATTTATTTAACTGGGATGATAGAAGAAATAAGTGAATATGAACTTACCCATCCTCAATATTGTCCAGATCAATATCCCTTATGATCTTGGACATCTGCCTCTCACAAGCAGCACTTGTTTCCAGAAACTGCTTCTGGTTTTCTGTCAATTCTGTGGCCTCTAATAATGAATTTGTAAAGCGTATACCATTTAGAGGATTCTTTATTTCCCGACAAATGTAAGCCAACTCTTTCATCCGAATGTTACTCGTCTTCTCCTGTTGTCTCTGCATTAGAGTGTTCTGCAATTCAGGACTTGCAATCTGCAAGAAACAAAAGGCCCCAATAATTTGGCCATCCACATTGACTCTCTTGTTTGCAGTCAAAAGAGCTTGAACAAATTTTCCATTTCGGTCAGAAAAGGAAAAAGGGAACTTGTCTATCTCCTGGCCTCCAATTGCCTTATGCAACATGATCATTAATTTTGTCATGGCGTCTGGACCCTTGAGCCGGCAGAAAGTGCCAAAAATCTCACCAACCAACATTTTCCCGATGATTTCTTCTTTGTTCCAACCACTAAGTTTTTCCATCGCAGTGTTCCACTCAAAGCAACAAGTGTTCTCATCTGATGCAAAAATGGGCGGGATCAGAGGATTAGGGCTGTGCATAATGGCCTTGTAATCACCTTGTATGCGAACAAATTTGTCCAGTACAACTTTTTGGGCGGTAATATCCTGGCCAATGAAGGAGACACCAACAATGTTATTTGTGTAGTCTTTGCTAGAGCAAGCATTAACCTTCACAAAAACCATCTTCTTCGGTAGCTCAGCTCCAAATGTCCTTAACTTTATTTCTATGTTCTTGTCTTCTTCACCTGTGATTGGTTTAGCAACAATATTAGGTTTTTCTCTCCTCTTTCAGTTTCTGTAGGTGGCTGGGACACGAAGAGGGTGGATACCAATCAGTTTCAATAACAATGTGCAATATACTCAAGCTACATAAATGCTAAACAAAGAATGTTGACACCCGCTGTCGTGATTAGCCTGAATTTGATATTAAATGCAACTTCATTTTATACACCCATGGCTCAGAAATCACCTAAGTTGATCAACATTGAAACTGACCTCCCAACATAACTCATCTCATGTCTAAATTAGAAAGCTTTGACACAAGTTGTTACATGCTAAATGACACAATCTAATCAACACTTCATATGTGCTCAAGTCTAACTTCTAAGTGCACAGTGACAATCTCCCCTTTCATCCAGAGCTGCCGTAACTTGGGCTTAAAACTACTAACATAATAACACTAATTAGTGGAAATTTTGCAAAGAGTATGGGAGGCAATGTATAGGATTCTTTTGAAACCAAAAAAAAATAAGGGGAGGAGTGAACAGTTGATAAAATATTAAAATTTTTGACAGAGCAGGGTAAACACATGTTTACGATATTATAAATTAGTCAATACTTATCAGAAGCAGTATATAGATCTTTATGAACCTGCAAGCTCTAGTTTACGCAGGGATATGGATAATACATGTTTAATGTATTAAAAGTGCCAATGTCTAAACATGAATGTAAGAAGAACACATCTTGCTAAGAGTTTCTTATCCGTCAAACCAAACATGTAACCCCTTCCCTCCGCGCATCCTTTTTCCTATAAACGAAAGACTAAATCACATGATTTCATTTACTTTTAATGGATGGAAACATATAAGCAACCATCATTTTGTTGCATGATGCCAGGAGGAATACGTAGTGATCACTAGAACCCATGATGTCTTTGCCACTAAAATTTTAATACACAAAGAAGAGCAGACAAGAGAATAATCGCACAATATAGCCTAAGGGAACTCCATAGATAATGAAATGCACTTATTGGAATGAAAGAAATGTACAACAGATTGGTATAACCTCTTAGAGCATTGTGGAGAAGGTTTTGAGCAGTTCTCTGTGATTCTTCATGGACAAGATCATGAACCAACGACTTCCCTATTGCTTCTTCAATTGACAACTCTGTCAACTCGGCAACTTTAGCATTCCATGCATTTATGCGACCTTCAACATCAACGGCAAATATGGGTGCTGTAGCAGTCTCTACCAATCTAACCATTTCTCTGGCAACAGATCTCAGTTCATCCATCCCTTGCAACCCCTCTTTCCCAAGCTGAACATGCACAATAGCCTTTGAATTACTTGCCTCAGCATCCTTGAATGAATCACGTAGTATAAGCTGCAAAGAGTGAATTGCATCCATTTCTGCATTCTCCCATGGTAAACTGCGGCTCTTAACAACTTCCAAAAATGCCTTAAAGGAAGAACGTGGATGCATTTTCTGCCAATCATCTTTGTCTTCTGGATGATGCTTTGCACCACCCCACTTTATCTCGCTCGCAGTGTGCGAACGGAACCAAAAAAGGAAATATTTTGAATTTACATAAGCAACAGCCATCCCACAAACAGCAGCACCAAGAGAAGCTGCCTCAGGATACCCTGCATCAGCCAAACTATCAGTACTTAGGCCTGTTGAGTCCACATGACAAGTTAATAGCCACTCCACAATGCCCTTTATTTGGGGTTCAGTAGGTGTAATTCCCAAAGGATAGTATCTCCCCTGGTAGTACAAAGCCGCCCCATCACATTTCACAAGGTCGACAATACTTGGGTTCTGAGTAACAATCCCCGTAGGTGAGTCTCGGAGAAGCATGTCACATAACACTGTCTGTGTCCTCAAAACACGCTTTTCAGCCAACTGCGATGCCAATTGTAATTCCATGTTTAGTTGGATCCCGAAGGCCTGCATAAGGAATTCACAGGCATAACGAAGGGGGAAAGGAATGAACCGAGCTGAACTGTGGTGCCCCACAACCAACCCCCATAATCTCATTGCATTTCGGCCTCCAACAACTTCATCATCATTTCCATTTATAACAACAGCAAGTGTTAACGACGCAACATTTCCCATATTGACCATATACTGTGGGTGACAACCATGAGGAGCCCTAAGTGTTGAGCCAACTAAACATAAAGGCTGCATCAGTGATTCATCCTGAATAACCCTCACAGGGCTGGCAGTACAATCCACAATCATTCTAACCCTGTTCTGCTTAAACAAGAATCTTGATGCTTGTGGAATATCAGTAGCTGGATAATGCAAACCAATATAAGGCTCCAACTCCGATCTTCTACTCTCAGCCACTACCTCCCCATGCTCATCATCATGAAACTTATACACCATAACCCGATCATACCCCGTAAGCTCCCTCACACTCTTAACAACAGTATCACACAAAAGATCAATATCCCCACCAGGTAACGATTGCAAAAGCGAAATAGCTCTCACAGCCAGCTTCTGCGATTGCACAGCTCCAGCAATAGACAATGCAGGGTCCTCTGTTCTAGCTGGCTCTAAATCAATCACAATCCCCACATCAATCCTATGCAATATAGCATAAAAGGGTTTCCCCGAATTCTTCGAATGAACCCAAATCGGATTCAACAACGTAATTTCACGTGCCCCAAAAGCACCTTCAAGTAAACCAGAACTCGAATAACTAAAAAGGGTCCTCACATCAGTTCCAATCTTGAGAATTTGAGTCTTCTCAAGACTTGGAACTGATTGCGGCATTATATCAAGCATCTCACATGCATTTTCACTGTAAGCAATAACACAAAAACTCACCTCATCAACAGCTAACGTACAACCAAAAGGCTGAATATGACCCCCTCTTTGCATTTTATTCAAATAATCAGTAATTTGATGCTCTGTTACAGATTCTGTACTATTTCTAACAGATTGTGAATAATCAAATTTTTTTCCAGATTCTCCAGATTGTTCAAATGCAACATGTAGCCTAGCATCAGTAGTATATTGTGCTACTGCTTTGCTTAATGCATTATTATTATTATTATTACTTGTACCTGAAAATTGCGATTGATTTTTCGGCTGATGATTACGATCATGTTTTCTTCTACTTCCACTCCCAGAAGCCATTTTTGAATAACTCACAACAACAACAAGATTACTGCATATTTGTAGAACAACAATTTTTTTTATTTTTTTTCCTTATAGTGAAGGAAAAAGGAGAGAGAAGCAAGACAAATATATATATAAAATATAAAAATGGAATAAGTACAAATAATATACTTTTAATAGATGTTTAGAGTTAACAACTAGAATTGGTATACCAAAAAAAAAAAAAAAAAGTTGTTGTTATCTTGAAGATAGAAGGTTCGAACTCGTTTGGTACGTGAGATAAGAACTCGTTCGATATGTGAGATAAGAACTCGTTCGATATGTGAGATAAGAATTTGTTCAGGTAAATTTTAGATTTGAAGGTTGTGGATTTTTTTTATTATTATAACAAGATGTTATTATAAAGAACGTAATATGAATTTATAGATATTTTGTGATTTTTTTTTTAATTATGTATTAGAGGATTATGAAAAAGTCCTAAGCAATAGGGGAGATCTTTATTGAGTCTTAAAGAGTATTATACACCAAAAATACAAAACCCTTTAGTATTATTAAATTAAGATTTAAGTGATTTACTATCAGTATCATACAAGGGATTTAAATCGTACTAGATAAGTATTATGCGACAAGCTCGACTCTGAAGCCATAACTTCTTGCTCTTCGGGTGAGCATTTTATGCATCACACATACGACAAACTCGATTCAGAAGACATTGAGGGGAGGATCGATTCTGGATCATCAGTGTAAATGATCACCCTCTAAGTCAACTGAGTCATCCTGAAGGACTATTATTATTATTATTATTATTATTATAAATGTATATTGATTGTGAAAAAAAAAATGCTACACTTTAATGGAGTAGTTGGTAGGTATATTTGGTGACTATTGAATTGGAAGAATGGCAAGAAGGTGTAAAGCAAGCAAAAAGTAGTTTTTATTTGTTTGATTCCAATGTTTTTTTTATTTAAATAAAAAAGTTATCCCTAATATTGATATAAATGAATAAATGCAATATATATGTACATTACTTAATTTAAATTAAATATTATATATATTTACTTTAATCTTCATTTGTCAATGAATAATAAGGAGTGTGAATAAATATAACTCTTAATAATATTGCAAGTTTTTCCATACCATTTATCACAAAGTACAATTATTTAGAATACATACAATGAAAAAAACAAAAAAAAAAACTATATAATACAAACAAATAAATTTGGCCCAAAAAAAAAAGAAAAAAAAACCATAACAAAAGTTGAACAAAAACTCAAAGAAAAGAAACCTGATAATTTGGACTCATTTATGAACCTTTTCTTCCTTTTAACTTTTCTTTTCCCCCCCTTTTTTTTTATGTTTATTTAAATTTGATATAAAAAACAAATATCATCTAGATTTTGTTTTCATGAGTTGGAAATATTTGTGGTTGTAATGAATTGAATGTTTGTTTGGTAATAAAAGCAAATCATTTCATTGGCTGCATTTGCAGATTGACCATGTGCAAAGATATGAAGAGTTACCCCCTTGTCATTTAAGCATATTATAAAGTAAAATTTTACTTTTTTATAGCAAGCGTTTCAACAAAACAATAATAACATACTCAGTAAAAATTATATCAGTTCAAGTGTATCAAATTTATGTAAAAGAATAAAGAAAAACAATAGCAAGTGTTTTTAAATGCTTATTACATAATCTTAACAAGCATATGAAAATATGTGTAACTAATTATATGTGTATGTGTTTTCAAAGTAAAAGTTGAATGTATGGCCAACTCTATGTGGAAACAATAATAATTAGGATCTTTAAATATACATATACGTCTGACTCAACCTCAAAAGCTAGTTCATGAGAAAATTAAATTCTCATCTTTCTATCGATGTGAGACTTCTTAAACACTTTCTCGCACACCAAGTCCTCAACTGAAGCGTGAACACTTCTAAATGGAGGCCCAACATTGATGAACAACAAATTGAAATAAGTCTGACTTTGATACCATGTAAAGATATGACACATGTGCCTAAGGAGATCAAATCTTCAACTCTCTACCGATGTGGGACTTCTTAACATATATATTAGTCTTTTCAATTACCCTTATTAATACACATAGGCTTTGCCAAAAATTTAAATTCACATGTTCTAGATTTTAAAACAGGACAACTTATGAACTCAACATAAGTTATTTATCGAGTAAATTTCTTGCTATATATATCGATATAGCATTCTCATCGCAATTATTAAATTCGATCGAATTTAAAAATTATATTGTGGGACTCACACATGTTGCTTCTAAGGAGAAAATCAAAGAAAATAGGAGTGAAAATGATGTGTAAATTGGTGGTGGACAAGTAATGTCCACTCCCTTTCTGATCACATTTTCTTCACGTGAAGATAGTACCATTATTGACACCCCTATCTATTTTTATCTTGAATGAATTTTGCTTGTGTCAATCTTGGACTTTAGCTACCAAAAGTTTGAGGTTTACAAGTGTTTTGAGTGTTAAGAGACTAATGTTGGGACCAAAGGGGCGGAGCTAAAGTGTCAGTGAATATAATATTAAAATAATATATTATATAAAAGGAAAAAAAAACTTAAATATGTTATTAAATTTTAATAAAAGACTTTCGTTAAAAGTTTAACTTGTCTCTGTAATTTTTATTTGAGAAAAGACTCATTTATGTCAATTATTTGTTCATTGAAATGAGTCAAACTTTAACGCATGACATATATGAGTTTTTTCTCAAAGTTTAATGACATATTTGAACCTTTTCTCTTTAAAAAAATAATTTAATTAATGACGTAACCGAATCATAACCGGCCTTGTATTTTTTTTATTTTTTTTTTGGCAAAACGAGAATTATTTTTAGTTAACAAAAATGGTATGAATGGACCTTTTCTCAAACAAAAATGACATATATGAGACAAACTATAACGACATAGACGAGCCTTTTGTCAAAGCTTTATGACATATTTGAGGCTTTTTCCTAATATAAATATGTTTTTTAATTTGATCTTAGCTAATATTTATGCATTTCAATTTTAGGTGCATAAGTATAAATATAAATTCGTATAAAGTAGACACATGCATCCCATATGTGATAATACACATAGGACGCTGCATAGGATACAAATTACTACATAAGACACAAATTGTCATATAAGCCTCAAATTGTAGGTAGGACGCCGCATAAGCTATATATGTCTATTTATGTACATTTAAAGTAAAAAAACATATATATCAATTTAAATCAAGTAAAAAAGTATGTTTATGTATTATACCTATTAAATTTTATTAAAGATGGTTAACATTTAATATATATAATTTTTTAAACGAAAGATATTCAATTGATTACCCCAGACTATCACTAGATCTAAGAGGTTTATTTGAACCTCCGGAGAATTACATACTTATATTATTGAGATTTTTTTTCATAATTTAAAATAACTAATTTTTTTTTATAGTTTTATAAAATTGTTGAGTAATTAAAGAGATTTTCAATAAGATTCCCCCGCTTATTCCAAATTAAAGATCAGACGCATATGTTAAAAATTTACTTGAGTTATTATCGACTGTGTTCCTCCCTTCGTTAACTTTATCAGAATCAAATTATAAGATTTTTAACTAACATTTTACGATTTTTTAATCATATATTGAAATAAAAACTGTAATTTTTAGTATTTTTTGAATAGTTTTTAAATATCTAATTTTTTATTTAAAATATTAAATTAATTTAACATTAAAAATTAATCTAATTAATTTTAAAAAAAACGCTACATAACGAATAAAATCGGACGAATGAAGTATATTGGGGTCCCAAAATGAACAACATGCGCAGTATATCACATGTGTACATGTTCCCCTTTTTTCTCTCCGCTATTAAATTCTACGTCCAATCAAAATTTACTTCGGAAGTACAAAGGAATAAATATAAAGTCTTAAACTCATAATTTAAGTAACTAAGAATCTGTTACTCATTAAGTTTAAATTTTGAATATAAGTTACTTTCATTGTGTTATTTTATGTGACACATTTTTCTTTCCTATTTTTCTGGTAAAGAATGACACATAATCTATAGTCACACAATATCTATGACTTATTTAACTATTTTTTTTTCTTTATTTGTCTGATTTTGATTTGACACGCAAAGAAACTAAAGAAGACATTCTTTTTAACAGATTAAAAAAGAAAGTAAGACAAACAAATTGAAACGAAAGAGTAACATTTGGAAACACATTTTATTCCATTAGTGAATGATAGAGGGCAAAAGCCACTAGGAATGAGCAAACAACAATGGATGTGTTATATCTGCATTATATATGCAGAGATACTAAGAATTGATCATGAATGATATCTGAGAGTTGATTTTTTGTTGAATCCCCGCGAATTAACTTGCAAAATGAACTTCTAGGCCAAGTCCTCGAGAGTGAAAACACTCGTGGAACGCATGAACGATGATCAGTACGTTGAATGAAAATGCTTGATTGGGATCAGCCGATCAGGCAACTATCTGCCTGTTGCTAGTCTGAGCATTTGTGTATAAAACGTCTTCCCAAGGGTGACGATATAGAGGCTGTTTCATTCTCTTCTGGTCGAGTGTGTGCCTGAGATTGAAAACTTCGTTAGGACAACTGATAGAGAACAAAGTTAAGTCGAAAAGCTACAAGGAAACTACCCAATGAGACCAATCGAACGAGCTAGCACAAACAGCCCATTGAGGTAGCCAATTTCCACGATTTCATCGATTTCTTGCTTGGTGAACATTCCAGTGCCATCGAGGAGATCCAAGAAGAGGGACGCGATGACACCATCAATGTTGAGGATTAAGTTGTTTGCCTTTGAGAGGGTATAAGTTTCAACTTGAACCGCGTACTCCATGTACCCAACAGACGGAAAATTTTCCCTTGCATAACACTGCAGTAGCTCCACTCTCTTATCTCTGTTGTCTCCTGTCTTTACCCTTATCACACAAGCCGAAATAACTTAGATTGATTCAGTGTCATACGAGCAACGAAGCATGAAACGTTACAATTTCATCACATTTTATCAATTAGTTAACTAGATTTATCCGTTAAGAATGTTACAAGAAATGCTGCTACCTGTGGCCTATTCCTGGCACGCGAATGCCCTTTTTCTTCATACCTTCCACGAATTCAGATGGCGGAACACCCTGCAATACAGAGCACGCGAGAAGCTATAGCATGAATTGCACCGAGTTCACCATACAGATGAAATAGTTCTTATGGATTATTTAGTTCTCACCCTGTCATAAGCATCCTTGAAATACCGGGCAGCATCATCAATAGCACCACCAAATCGGGGACCAATAGTCAACAATCCTGTTACATAACCACGTTAATCCAAGTGTTGAGTTCTCATATGGTCACTCAATTAATAGTTATTATCTCAGAAAGTCACATTTCTTCTTGATTCAAAGTGATAGCTCGGAGAAAATAACTATTAATTGACTGACTATTGAGAAATAAACTCGGAGAAAACTCTTTAGCAACTCAAAAACTATTAGTCTGCAACATACCGGAAACTAAACATGAAATCAGGTCTTTTCCGGCCCTAGCAGTCACAATAGAATTGTGTGCACCAGAAGCACAAGGACCATGATCAGCACACAACATGATACAAATCTGTTGAGTCCAATCAACAACAAAAAAACAGATCAAGGTTCAGAAACACGTTGACAATCGAGCTGGAAGTTGATTAAAGAGAGATTGTGGATTACTTCAATGAAACGTGAGCAATAACGAGGCAAGGTGCGTTTGAAACACAACAGAGAAATGACATCACCGATACCATATCCCTGCTCCACAAGTGTTGACATGGGCACACCAGCATAGCGTTGCTCTACGCCTATAAATACAAAATGAAGATAGAAATCAGCATTATTATTAACAGCAAAATGGTGGAAATAAAACAACAATCTCATTAAAAAGTCACTCTCTTCAACAAAAAAGTGACGTTCTAGGATAATAACTATTAGTTGACTGACCATACAAGAAATCAACTCTATTAAAACTAATAGCAGGTAAGAAAATTCGATAAGGTGCAATGCCAAGATACTCACCAGCTTTTGAAATGTTTCTTCGATAACTCCTTCAAAAGCTTCATAAGAGATAGGAACCACGGCTCCAGCGTCTTTGAGTGCTTGGTTCTTTGCTTGAGCCGACTCCATTTCACCACCGTTCATTTCCCCCTAGTTACAAAGTTTCAAGAATACTTAGGCTTCAGATTTGACGTAGAATAATAGTAATCAGTGAAAAAAATGTGGAAGGAAATGATAAGAGGCAAAAAATGAAGGAATCAAGGGAAATAGCTCACCGCGTGGCCAAGCTGAACTTCTGACTCGACCCAACCAATAACCGGCTTGTTGATTTTTCTTTGCTTGAGGGCTTCAACTAAGGAATATTCATCTCGTCCACCAAGTTCCCCGAGAACAACAATCATCTTAACCTGATTAACGAAAACAAGGACAATTCAAAAAATGAACAAATTATTAAGGGCAGAGAAATGTAGCCCTTTTAAGAATATGATTCTACAAATCAATTACCTGTGGGATATTGTTGAAGCGCAAAACATGATCGGAAAGGGTAGAGCCAGGGAAAACATCGTCTCCAATTGCGATTCCTGCAAAATCCACAGAATTCACATACTTATTTGTAAACACAAATGTCATAAAAATTAATGATTCGAATATAGATTCAGAATGACAACCTTCATAAATTCCATCAGTCACTCGAGCGATTGTATTGTATAGTTCATTTGACACACCACCCTGTATATTAAGGAAAAGTAGAAACATTCACTATTCTTGAAACCATAAAAAGTACTAGTCGCTTCGTTTCAATCTGTTTATCTTATCTTCTTTTTTCTTTAGTCTGTTTCAAAAAGTATGTCTCTTTTCCTTTTGCGAAGGAGCATAAGACAATAGATTCTTATATTTATCGTTTGCTAAAGATACTTAGAAAATAGTTGAAAGATTTAACTGAACTATTGGAATCAACAAGGTTCATACATACGTTTGGATGAAATATTCTGTAAATTCGACCAACAGGATTTCTCGTACTCACATATTTTGCAACAAAGCCCACAGATCCAGGTCTATAAAGCTTGCATTGAATAATGTTATCAGTTGTTCCAGCAGTATCACCAATCTTAAAAGCACCGGCTTGAATGCCGCCAACAGTAGCTGGACCAATAATTAGCTGAAAAGAGAACCACATTAACATCATATGTTAGATTGGTATGACTAAATTGGATCGGATTTTGCTGTTTTTTCTTTCCTGCAGTATCTCAACGTGACATAAACGAGTAAGGGGTTCAAGAATCAGTTATATGTTACTAATGTTTATTCATCCTTTGATTTTCCATCATTACTTAAATGTCTACAACAACAATAACATATATATTCTCACTGGTGGGGGATTCGTGGAGGGTAGAGCATACACGGACCTTACCTAGGTTGTTACTGATAGACCCTCGACTCAAGTGAAACATTTTAAAGCAGTTGAAAACAGGGAAAACGGAAATGAAAGCAGTAATAATAACGAAATAATGCGATATAAATGCATAGACACGAAAATTACCTTATTTTATGTCTTTGCATAAGCAATCAACTGCTTAGTGTCTGACTCAGGAACACCCTCGGCTATAATCGCTACGACTCTTATGGTTGGCTGTTTAAGAGCAGACATTGAGGAAGCAAAAGCACTGCATTGAGTTAAGAAATTAATGATCAGAGCACATCTTTTGCATTATCATACAAATTCTGTAGCTAAACAGAAAAATCCTATCACACTAAATCTACTTAACAATAGATTATCAAAATATTCTGTTAGCTATGAGTGGTTAGATTAGCCACGAAGTTCGTAATGAATTCCTGCTTCTTTTTTTCTTGGTAGTAAAGGGTCTTAACACTACCAACCTTCTTGAAGATGCACAGTTTATAAATACATCAGCTGTGGAATGCGCAGCGCAAGCAGCTTCAACGCTGTAGAAAGTGTACAAATTGCACATAAGAATGAAATTTAGTACGATTACACAATACTTGCCACTACTCAATCAAGTATAAACAAGGCTGAAGTGTGTGACTGTCTCATCTAAAAACTTAAGTTATAGCTTTTGGCGTGATGGTAAGCACAGTCAGGAACCAAATTTAAGAACTCAACAATGAGATAAATGAAATAAATTAACGCACGTTGAATGTACTTGGATCGCGATTTCCTCCTGACCGAAGAAAAGTTTCTTGAATCCCTCAGAACCAGGATTTTTGATTGCAGCAACAGAAGGTGTTTCTCTCCCTATAAAAAAATATAAAACTTCGATTTATCACAATATCGAAAAGCATTATAAGTTTGGATTCACGTTCATTTTCGAGCAACGTAACATGATTAAGGACATAAAATGTAATACTACTCACTACAAAGAAAATCGAAGTCAAGCATTCGTTGGACAGGAAGTTGCTTGTAGTTGTAGAATAAAGCTTGTGTAGTCTTGGAGAAAAGCTGTCCAGCAACCATTTTGCCTAGTCAATTTTCACGATCTGTATACAGTGGCGGAGCCAGAAATTCAAAAATAAAAAAATTCTTATGTCAAGGAGATTGAATAAGCTATATACATATGCAAAATAATCACTTTTTCCCCATCTACATAGTGGGATGGCTGGGATGGGAGCTAACAAGTACGGGTGAAGATGAGTTGTGTTAGAGGGTGGAACTGTCAAACTGACACAATCAATATTGAAATCTCTAGTTCGAGTAGGGAAAACAAGTTCCATAAATGACAATTCCAAGCTCATCGTCTCCTCCAAACCCCCCTCTATTAACCACCTACACAGGGGTGAGGGGTGGAGCTAGGTGAGGGTTTGTGGGTTTGAACGAATTCAGTAACTTTTTCGTAGACCCTATATTTGTACTAGAGAAGGAAAGGGGAATGAAATTAAAACCCCAAACTCCTAATACTGGTTCCGTCTCTGTTCACTTGCCCCTCACCACCACACTTGATAATATTTTACTAAATTACATATAAATATTCTCGAACAATATTTTTTTTTTTAAAAAAACACTTACTATACCAAAAAAACTTGGAAAACATTCTCCTTCACAATGAACAACATGAATCACACAAGGATAGTAATTTCTGGTGAAATGTCTGCTCGTAATCCAACAGATAAAGTACATTACATAGTCCAGGAACTTCGTTATACAAGCAAAGGCAGAGCATCACTGAATCCACTACTTTTCTAGTAATTAATTGTTAAATTTGACAAGATTCAAAAATGAATTAATGAGAAGATATGGTAGTTAGGAGGATAATTCTTCATTGGTAGAAAAGTCAAGATAGCATCTTTTGTAGGTGAAATTTAGGTGAACCATAAATTGGTTTCACAAGGTAAATCTTGACATTTTTGACATATTGTGATGTCATGGATGACATCAATAGGAAGAATTCACTCCTATAAATAGGTAGCTCCTAATTCATTTGTAACACACCTCTCACTTGTCTTCTCATCTCCAAAGGCATTTGTTCTTCTTTCTCTCTTGTAGTATTTCACTTGTACTCTTTTGGAGTGAAATAAATATTGGTTGGTTGTGTCTGAGGACTAGGCAAAAGAAAACAAAAGTTTGCCGAACCTCGTTAATTCTTGGTGTTCCTTTTGTTGTTGTCTCATTTACTATTTATTAGCTACATTTAGATATAGCAGTTGTGATTCTATCACTCTCTATATATTTGGCTTCCGCAACAATTGGTATCAGAGCCAAGGTATTATCTGAGTATGCTCTGTGGTTGCAGCATAGTCTGAACTTCCACATCAGAAAAAGATTTACTTTGGTCTTTGCATTGTTAGCTAGTAAATAGTATTTGTAGTAAAATGGAAGACAAGAAAAATGATGAGTCCACATCAAGTGTCAACAATACGTCATCATTGGCATCTTCGCTTATGACAAGAATTGTGTCAAATGCGAAATTTGCAGTTGAAATTTTTGACGGGTCAGGACATTTCGGAATGTGGCAAGGCGAGGTCCTTGATGTTCTTTTTCAACAAGGGCTAGATATTGCCATTGAAGAAAAGAAACCAGACGGTGTAGGAGAAGAAGATTGGAAGATTATCAACCGTGTTGCTTGCGGTACCATTCGATCTTACCTTGCAAGAGAACAAAAGTATCCATACACGAAGGAAACATCTGCAAATAAATTATGGAATTCATTGGAGGAGAAATTCTTGAAGAAAAACAGTCAAAATAAACTTTACATGAAAAGAAGACTGTTACGCTTCACTTATATTCCTGGTAGCACAATGAATGATCATATCACCAGCTTTAATAAGTTGGCGACAGATTTGCGGAATATGGATGTGACTTTTACGGATGGAGATATGGCCTTAATGTTGTTAAGTTCACTTCCCGATGAGTTCGAGCATCTTGAAACGACTCTACTGCATGGGAATGATGAAGTATCTATCAAAGAAGTTTGTTCTGCCTTATACAGTTATGAACAAAGAAAGAGAGAAAAACAAAAAGGCGGAGAAGCAGAAGCACTGGTTGCGAGAGGTCGTTCTCAAAATCATATGAGAACGAAGAAAGGGAGATCCAAGTCAAGATCGAGACTCAGCAAAGATGAATGTGCCTTTTGCCGAGAAAAAGGGCATTGGAAGAAAGACTGCCCAAAGTTGAATAGCAAAGCCAAACCAAATAATGGGAAGGCTGTCATGGATTCAAATGTGGCTGATTGTGATGACTCCGATTACTCACTAGTTACAACAGATCCATCCAAATCATCTGATGTATGGTTGATGGACTCAGCTTGTAGTTATCATATGTGTCCCAATCGGGACTGGTTTATTGATTTACAAGAAGGAGAATGTGGAGTTATTCACACTGCAAACAATAATCCTCTTACCGCATATGGTGTTGGTTCAATCCGATTAAGGAACCATGATGGATTAAGTAGAACATTACAGATGTTCGATATGTACCAGATTTGAAGAAAAATCTCATTTCTGTAGGAGCCCTAGAATCAAAGGGATTCAAAGTCATTGCAGATAATGGCGTGATGAGAATATGCTCTGGTGCACTGGTGGTAATGAAGGCAATTCGAAGAAATAATAACATGTACCACTATCAAGGTAGTACAGTTATTGGGACAGCGGCAACAACATCCAATGACGAGAAGGAGGCAGAAATGACCAAGCTGTGGCATATGCGCTTGGGACATGCTGGAGGGAAATCCTTGAAAACTTTATCGGATCAAGGATTGCTAAAAGGAGTAAAAACTTGCAACTTGGAGTTTTGTGAGCATTGTATCAAGGGAAAGCAAACAAGGGTTAAATTTGGAACAGCTATCCATAATACTAAAGGTATTTTGGATTATGTTCATTCGGATGTTTGGGGTGCTTCCAAAACACCTTCATTAGGTGGGAAACACTATTTTGTAACCTTTGTTGATGACTTTTCTCGAAGATTGTGGGTGTATACGATGAAAACAAAAGATGAAGTTTTGGGAATTTTTCTCAAATGGAAGGCGATGATAGAAATTCAAAGTGGCAGAAAGATCAAATGTCTTCGCACAGACAATGGTGGCGAATACAAAAATGATCTTTTTCAGAAAATTTGTGAGGAAAATGGCATCGTCAGACATTTCACCGTAAGAAATACACCACAACAGAATGGAGTGGCAGAACGCATGAACCGAACTTTGCTGGAGAAAGTTCGGTGTATGTTGTCCAATGCTGGCTTGGGCAAAGAATTTTGGGCTGAGGCAATAACATATGCGTGCCACCTCATTAATCGTCTACCATCTGCTGCTATTGGTGGGAAGACACCATTTGAAAAATGGTATGGGAAACCTGCTGAAGATTATGGTTCTTTACATGTATTTGGCTCAATTGCATATTATCATGTAAGAGAGTCAAAATTGGACCCAAGAGCAAAGAAAGCTTTATTTATGGGAATTACTTCTGGAGTCAAAGGATACCGTTTATGGTGTCCAGAGACAAGAAAAGTTATTTTCAGCAGGGATGTTACCTTTGATGAATCTGCCTTGACAAATAAGGTAACACTTGAAGAAGCCAAACAAATTGATGGTGCTTCAAAGCAGGTGGAGTTTGAAGGAAAGATAATTTTCCCAACACAGGGATCAAACGAGGAAACAACAGAAGATTTTCCTCTAGAAGATTTTCCTCTTGAAGGAGAGCCAGTCGAAGAGGAGGTTCCATCTCAAGAACCTCAACCACAACTTGAATCAATAGCAACGAGCAAGCCAAAAAGGACAATAAGAAAACCTGCTCGACTCACAGATATGGTGGCTTGTGCTAACTCAATTGCAGCCGATGACATTCCTACCACTTATAAAGACGCAGTCCAAAGTTCACAAAAAGATAAGTGGAGGAATGCCATGGATGAAGAAATGCAATCTCTTCATCAGAATCATACATGGAGATTGGCCAATCTCCCAGAGGGCAAGAAAGCAATTGGGTGCAAATGGGTATTTGCAAAGAAAGAGGGATTTCCTAATCAAGAAGATGTTCGCTACAAAGCAAGATTGGTGGCCAAAGGATATGCTCAAAAGGAGGGAATTGATTATAATGAGGTATTTTCTCCAGTTGTGAAACACTCCTCCATTAGAGTTTTGTTGGCTTTGGTAGCACAGTTGAATTTGGAACTAGTTCAGTTGGATGTAAAAACTGCTTTTTTACATGGAGACTTGGAAGAGGAAATCTATATGACTCAGCCAGAAGGATTCAAAGTTGATGGAAAAGAAAATGTGGTGTGCAAACTTGAAAAATCGTTGTATGGATTGAAACAATCTTCTAGACAATGGTACAAACGATTTGACAAGTTTATGTTGCAGCAAAGGTACATAAGAAGCAAATACGATCATTGTGTGTATTTGCGCAAGCTTGAAGATAATTCCTTTATATATCTTCTCCTATATGTTGATGATATGTTGATAGCTTCTAAAAGTCAAGAGAAAATTGAGAAGCTAAAGATTCAACTGAGAAAGGAGTTTGAGATGAAGGATTTGGGTGAGGCAAAGAAGATTCTTGGCATGGAGATAAAAAGAGATAGACATTCAAAGAAACTTTATTTATCTCAGAAAGAATATTTGAAAAGAGTACTAAACCGATTCGGTATGAATGAAAAAACGAAGTCGGTTAGCACTCCGCTTGCTCCTCATTTTAAGCTTAGTGATGCTATGTCACCTAAGAATGAAGCTGAACGAGAATATATGTCAAGAGTACCATACGCGAATGCTATTGGTAGCTTGATGTATGCAATGGTTTGCACAAGGCCAGATATTTCACACGCTGTTGGAGTTGTAAGCAGGTACATGCACAATCCTGGAAAGGATCATTGGCAGGCTGTAAAATGGATTCTACGGTATATTCATAATACTGTAGATGTTGGTTTGGTTTTCGAGCAGAAAGATAGTCAATATCTTGTTGGATATTGTGACTCAGATTATGCAGGTGATTTGGACAAACGAAGATCAACTACTGGTTATGTTTTTACTATTGCAAATGCACCAGTTAGTTGGAAGTCTACTTTGCAGTCAACAGTTGCTTTGTCTACCACTGAGGCAGAGTACATGGCAATTACAGAGGCTGCGAAGGAAGCAATTTGGCTTCAAGGATTGCTTAGAGATCTTGGTATTGGACAAGAAGAAATCACAATATTTTGTGATAGTCAGAGTGCTATTCAATTAGCAAAGAACCAAGTTTATCATGCAAGGACGAAGCACATTGACGTCCGATATCATTTCATACGAGAAATCATAGAAGATGGTGGAGTCATAATACAGAAAATTCATACTACGGATAATCCTGCCGATATGTTGACAAAAGTGGTGACTGCGGTCAAGTTTCAACATTGTTTGAACTTGATCAACATTGTTGAACATTGAAGATTATGGTTGAAGACACAATCAAAATTGTTGTTGAGAGAAAGTTGAAAATGGAGAATCTTGCCAAGGTGGAGATTTGTTAAATTTGACAAGATTCAAAAATGAATTAATGAGAAGATATGGTAGTTAGGAGGATAATTCTTCATTGGTAGAAAAGTCAAGATAGCATCTTTTGTAGGTGAAATTTAGGTGAACCATAAATTGGTTTCACAAGGTAAATCTTGACATTTTTGACATATTGTGATGTCATGGATGACATCAATAGGAAGAATTCACTCCTATAAATAGGTAGCTCCTAATTCATTTGTAACACACCTCTCACTTGTCTTCTCATCTCCAAAGGCATTTGTTCTTCTTTCTCTCTTGTAGTATTTCACTTGTACTCTTTTGGAGTGAAATAAATATTGGTTGGTTGTGTCTGAGGACTAGGCAAAAGAAAACAAAAGTTTGCCGAACCTCGTTAATTCTTGGTGTTCCTTTTGTTGTTGTCTCATTTACTATTTATTAGCTACATTTAGATATAGCAGTTGTGATTCTATCACTCTCTATATATTTGGCTTCCGCAACATTAATAAGCTCAAAAACACCTAAGGAGACAAAAAACTCAAAGTGATTATATCCTAACAAACATAAATTTAAATCTAGAATTCAGCAAAAGGGAAAAAGGTTCAAATATGTCACTGAACTTCGAGAAAAGCCTCTTCTATGTTATCCGTTAAATATTTAGCTCATCTATTCCAATTTTCTTTTGAAAAAAAGGCTCATTCATACCGTCAGTTAAAAGTTTGACTCATCTATACCATTTTCGTTTGAGGAAAGGCCAAACTTTTAACATATGATATACATGAGTCTTTTTTCTCAAAGTTTAATGGCATATTTGAGCATTTTTCAATCGAAAAACGACAAAATCGTATACTAATAACACCAAAAAAAAAATTAAAAAGTGAGGAAAGATTGATTGAACTAGAGCAAAGAAATGAACCAACCTCATAATATCTTTAAGGCTCACAAAATGATGTTCAACAGGGATGTGTATATCATTTGATAGTTCATGTGAATGACACTCAATCTGTAGTACCAGAATTTAAATCAATGTGTGTGATTAATAAGTGATAGAATTATTGATTTCGAAATCGATGTCAGACAAAAATAGCTTTTAACGGTAATAAATTTACAAGTTAACAAAGAACGATAAAGACTTTTACTGGTACTAGTTAATTGTCATTGGAAACATTCACAAAGAATATTAGTTATCTTTAAAAATATATAATAGTCATAACTAAACTATTACCGTTAATTAATTGCTGCTAAAAATCGTTTCATGCATCCCCACCACGAAATTAATTGGTCGGAGAGTGGGGAAAAGAAAAATAAATGTGTATGTACGTTCTTAATTATATTCACAATTATTGTAGAGAGAGGAGTGGGGCTGCTGCATGGGAATAATAGCACTGCTAAATATCGTACTCTCTCCGTCCATTTTTAATTTTGTGATTTTTTTTAGAGTCAAATTATAAAAAATTTAACTAACATTTTATAATGTATTTTTTCATTATATTCATATGTAAATATTTGCAATTTATCGTAGTTTTCGTATAGTTTTTTGAATATCTGAATTCTTTGTTTGAATATCAAATTAATGTAATCTAAGTTAACTTTGAAAATTAGTCAAATTTACTTTTGAAAGTGTGAATTTAGAATTTAGAATTTATAAAAAATATAAATTATAATTATTATAATATTAAATTAATATTATAATTGAGTCGCAAATAAATATTATTTTTGTCTTTAAATTATTCTCTGTTTCTTTTTCTTGAAATATATATGGAGGTCGATTTTTGATATCGAACTATGACAATATCTTTGATATCGAAAATCAACCTCCTACCGATTTCTAAAGATCGATTATTTATTTTTTTAAATAAAAGATAATATCTTTTAGAGTTCGAATTTCTATAGTTTTCACAATTATAAGTATGTTATTTGCAGGAAACATTTTGCATAGAAGATATCGAATTCGTTGGAATTGACAAAAAAAATTTCGACCGTCTTCATCGTATTTTCCAAAAAAATTAATTGTTTTTTCAAGTGATTACATACTTAAGTACGTTAATTTTGATTTCTTTAAGGTGAATATCATAGTCAATATCAAAATGTTTGGATATAGTAGACAATATTATCAAAATCTCCAAAAACTATTCAAAGTTTTGGAAATCGTCTTTAGTAAGGAGCACTTCAATTTATTCGTAAAATGAGATTTTTTATATGTGAATCTTTATTAATCGAACCTCTAAAAGACTATCACACATCAAGTGAAAAACAAAAAAGAAACGATTGGATATAACGAGTCGGAAACAACATTTATACGTGAGAAAGTCTGTATAAACGCTTACTCTTTATCCAGATCTCACTTGTGGGATAACACTGACTATATTATTGTAATATTGTTGTTGTTGTGTATATAACAGACAATACCATCAAAATCTCCAAAACACAATCTCATATATATATATATATATATATATAAATAAAAATAATTAAACATGGATTATTATATGTTGAGAAGACTTATACCAAGCTTGTCTTTCAATATTTTACAAGATTTGAGCAAAAATGTTGAATTTTGATCAAGTTTCTAATAAATTCAAGGAACTAAATTGTTCAGTATCAAATGAAATGAACTTAATAGACTTTGATCATTTTGTTAGTCTTGATGATTGGGATTTCAATGTGGAAAAAATAGAGCCGTTGATGAGCCTAACTCAACTCCAGAAGCTGGTTCAAAGGGAAAATGATTGTACAGGTGTTATAAAGAGTTCAGGTTCTCGTGTAGATCCGATGTGTGATTATTCACATCAACAATCATTCAAGATCCTGAAAGATTATTACACAACAAGGTTCATAAAAAGATAAAAAACAGAACAGAACATCATTATTAGTACTGAATGTATCAAGGAAAACAATGGATTTATGTTATCTACAGACGAAATCCTTCGTTTAGGTGCTGAAAGATTTATTCAATCGTTTACCCTTCTCGTGGTGATCAAGAATCATACATGTTTAACCATCCATTCCTGAGCTCATTTCTTGACCTTCATGAGGAAGACACTAGAAATGTGGCACTAGTCGAAAATCTTCTTGCTTCTGCTGAGAAAGTAGGCCAGAAACAGTTTGATCGCGGTAGAAGGATTCTCAACGAGTACTGTGATAAGTTGTGTTCCATCACTGGAAATGCAGTTCAGAGATTAGTATACTACTTTTGTCAAGCACTACATGAGAGAATAGATAGGGAAACGGGGAGAGATTCATCGAAAGGAAATGAAATGAAACGATTAGTACAACATATCGAGCATTCGTTGATGAACTTAAACCTAACTATGATTGCAGCACATCAGAACATACCTCTGTCTCAGGTGACTCAGTTTACTGCTGTTCAAGCCATTATAGATCATGTAGGAGAATCGAAAAAGGTTCATATAATCGATCTCAAGATAGGTAGCGGTATGCAATGGACAATCTTGATGCAAGCTCTTGTCACACATCAATCTGAATCAATCAAACATCTCAAGATAACTGCTTTATGTACCAAACTAAGCATAAAATTGAGGAAACACGCGAACGATTGATGGACTTTGCAAAGTCCTTAAACTTGCCATTTTCTTTCAACATTGTGATGGTTAAGGATATGACAGAGCTAAAGCAAGAAGATTTTGAGATAGATGATGATGAATCAATTGCTATCTTCGCGCAATACATCTTAATGTGGATGTTAGCGCGACCAGACAAGCTTGACTCTTTGATAAGAGTTATAAAAGGTATAAATCCTCGAGCAATGATCGTTGTAGAAGTGGAAGCAAACCATAACTCACCAGTATTCGTGGACCGGTTTGTGGAAGCCCTGTTTTTCTATGGTGCATTTTTTGACTCGTTGGAGGATTGCATGAAGAACGATGAACGAAACAGGACAGCTACAGAACTGGAACACTTGAGCCAGGGAATAAGAAGCATAGTGGCAACTGAGGGTGAGGAAAGGACCATTAGACATGTAAAAGTAGACGTTTGGAGGGAGTTTTTCGCGCGATATGGTATGGAGGAAATGGAGCTAAGCATGTCAGCATTGTATCAGGCAAACTTAGTGCTCAAGAATTTTGCTTGTGGGAGTTGTTGCACACTGGAAATGAACAAAAATTGTCTACTAATTGGATGGAAAGGAACCCCTCTTAATTCACTTTCTGCTTGGAAATTTTCTTGACATGTAATATATAACATGTTCTATGAATGTCTTATCATGATGATTAATTTCAAACAATATTTTGACCTTAGTTATTGTAGAAGGAAGTGGGAAATGGGGAGGGGATTACAAGGTGGAAATCGAACCTTCACCAACAAGGTGAAAGGTCACGGGTAGCCAACCAACTGAGCTACTAAGATAGTATGGCTATTAGCAAAAGACACCACTCTTTCATTTCTCTACGCTAACACAATAAGAGCACGGTGGATTACAGAAACTTTGCACGAATGCAAGTCTTCAGAATTTGACCTTAGTAATATAACATGGTGTTTCAATCCAACATGTGACGGATTCATTACATTGTACATGAACTACATGATGAACAGTTACGACGTTTTCCTTTTGTTCAGAGTTAGTTTTTCGAATACATCAAGAACTAACAGTGCATTTCCCATAATGCAAAATGTAGTCTCAATCCCTCCACCTGTGGCCACAGTTTGGGTTGCAGCAAACAAAGAAGAGCGTCATACCTTCTTCTCCCCTTGCAGTTGCCTGCACATATATCAAATGTTTCAGAGAACTGTGTAAAAGATGTTCACTAGATAGTTATTACATACGAGCAAGCAAATACGGGTCGTTATAGCAAAAATCTAAAAGATAAGAGTCTTGATATTCAGTCATAATTTGCCTTTCAAATAAAGAAGTATGGAAGCTCTTAACAGACCACAATAGAATAAGATGGTATATAGGAAATAATACACTGAAAGGATGATGTTGTCTAGAGAAGTGTAAAGGTACAGACTGTTTGCTTCTATATCATTAGGTAGTAGATTTGTAAATTCCAAGAGAAGGAGTTCCGGTATCCTAAACCAATGAGACTCAAGATCTCTTACGAAATTTTTTAGAAGGATTTACTGGACCAGAAAAGTTGTATGGTGGTTATGTAGGGGACAGAGTAAAATTTCCTAGTAGCTGAGGACGGTGAAATTTCTCTATGCACATATATGATATACAGATAGACCAAGCTCCTACAATTGCAGGTTAACTTGACTTGGCAACAAGTTTCTTTTCTACCATAATCGTAGTGTTTTCTTTCAAGATATTCCAAAGTGGACATCTACAACAAGACACAGCAGGATTTATGTCATGATTAATTGTCAATGTCACAGAAACTACAAACCTATTTACTTTCACCGAAGATCAGATTAAAAAATCCACATAAGATCAAAAAGGCAAATCTGAGAGATATGAAGCTTTAAATTGTCCCAGCACTGAGACCAGAAACTCTGGCATATTAGTAAAAAAAGATATGAGAGCAGTAATATGCAAGCATTTGTGGCTTAAATACAACATGAAAATGACCTGGAAGAAAACTGCTTCTCCATGACCACATTGAGAACATCGAACAGATTTTGTACGAGGCAAAGTTGGATCTGCTGCTACATCCTGCAATACTTGTGTGCGTTCTGCAGCAGAATGGTGTATCTCATTTCTGTACACACAATTGTTTTCAGCAGGCTCCTGAAAAGTATGACAATAAGTATTGAGATGGAACTCAAAGTTGACATCACATAGAGATAGAAGAAAACATAACACTAAGAAAGCACTCATGAGTGCAAAAAGCTACCCTACAATTTCTAGCTCTTAGCGATTTAATTCTACAGCTAGAATTAGCAGCACAAGTTAAGGAGGCAAATGTCATCAGATTCCATTTTGAATTAGAATTGTATTTGTCGAAACATAGAGGATCTAAAAACCTTGATGTCTACAAGAACTCGTTCTTGGAAAACGAAATTCAAGTTTCAAACAGACAAATTTTAGCACAGTAAATAAAATAAAGGAGCAAAAGTACTATCGGATAAACTACTACTAATTGGATAGGGAAGTCTACTCAGACAAACGATAGCTGGAAAAGAAAGGTAATCTTTTAACTTAATTTGCTTTAAGGAATGAAAGGAATTTGACAGGCAAAATTAATGGATGAAACAGTAGCAAAAAAATTTTCCTTTATTGTTAAAACTTATTACAATTCAAAGAACCTTAAAAGATCGAGAAAATGATCGTAATTAGACTGCTATATGGAGCAGTCATTATGCAGCACTGGGTGAGAATGAGAATAACATCAGGAAAAAAGGGCCTTCGTGGGCAAAAGCTTGGTAAATTAAGAAGCGCAAAAGAAAACATGTTGCATATATTGGGTATATCCAAATAGGTCCCCCCTTTCGAAGGAACAAAATCTGTGGCTGGTAAAATCAAGATTTATAGCAATAATCGTGCTAATTTTGACAGAGGTCCAGCTGCAAGCTGTTTATAACCAATCTCAACACATATGGACCTGATACAATTAGTTGACAACATCCACCATAAGAGTCAAGCTTCCCACTTGAATCCATCCCCAGCTTTACGGGGCTCGAATGATCCGATCTCCATGCCCTCTTGCACCACACTCTCACTCTCTTTGCCCTCCATACACACACAGATATAAACATCATATGTGTACACATCAAGAGACAGATGTGGTATTAGGCTATGTTACATGGATCTTCATTTTCCTTTATTTGGTAAGCAAGAAACATTTTCTAAAGATGGATCTCTTTACATTACTTGACTAACCATCTTGAACAAGTGTAATATGTGCCTTGGTGCTTTATATGGTTTCTTCAAATTACACTGATACAATCCATACCAAATACTAATACACACCCGTATCGATTGTATAAACGAGTCTGTGTAAAAATAGTATTTCAAAACTATACAATATAGTAGATAAGTGGTGTCTGCATCAACTTACGTGCACCTCAATTATTCCACCGAGTACCTGCTATCTCCCACCAACACATGTACCGGATAGCTTTGCCCATCAAAGCTTATACAAATGAGAAAATTCCACTAGTGTTTTTAGTCTCTATTGAAAATTGAACCTTGGTGTCTAGGGTCACCCACTTAATTGTGCATTTAGAAGTGAGGAAGAAGATATCTTATTTTCCATGCCCATCTAACAAGCAATCAGATGAGAAAGAACAAGAAACGAGAAAAGAAGTGAAGAGTGCATAGAAAACTGCAGCGCCTTGATCAGATGATAGTTATGAGTTATCACTTCAGCTTTTATGCCACTTGAGCTCTTATTTTCCGAGAAACACAGTGGACATGCTATTGCTAAGACAACTCAGACTTGACGGAAATGAGGTCCATGGCCCCAAAAGGTTGGTTATAAAGACAACTCAGACTTGACAGAAATGAGGTCCATGGCCCCAAAAGGTCGGTTATCAAGACAACTTCAACAAAATAGTTCAACCATACTATTCAGGAAATCCAATTACGAAATAGGAAGTGTTTGGGATGATTGAATTGATGCATACATGGATAAGACTGACACCACAAAAGCAATAAATTTATTTCACACTTTTGACACAAGAAGTTCCTTTAAAAGTAAAACAGATCTGCAGGAGTACACTTTATTTTCGGTCAAATGAACTAGAAGATGTGAAACATTGGAACTTAAATTTCATACATCCAATAATTTGGAAACCTTACGAAACATATCGAAGCATGTGAATAACAACTTGAAGATCCCAGATTCGACTCCAATCTATAACACACACTTGATGAACAAAATCACCCTCACAACTTGTAATTCTGAGCTAGACAGCCTGCTCGATGGATTAGACCACACAAGCCATCCCGAACACCACATAATGTAGCAATAGAAAAAATCTCCCTTACATACTAACAAAAGATTCAATCTTTTTAGACAAAATCCAGTAAGCTTCCTTGCAATTTCTACTAATAAGCCCCAATTTCCAAACGAAAACTCATCACATTTGGGTTTTTCCTCAACTATACCTTAAACCCTATTCGTAACACTAAACAAAAATTCAAAATCCCCCAGTAAAATCTAAAACATTTCTTCGCAAATACCCTATAGGATGCTGGATGTAGCACAAGCTACCAGAATCAACAGTATAAAAAGCAAAAAATAAAAATAAAAATGGGTCGAACCTGATGGTCGCAATTACGGCAAGCATAAAGGAGGATCTTCTGCTCCTTATCTTCCTTTGGATACAAAATGTTGTTACTGCAATCAAAATTCATGAAGAAATTGGTCATCATTTTGTTGAAATTAACACTTGAAATTTACTATAAAAATAAATCAGAACAAAATAAACAAACCATTCTCGGCAAAATTTCATAGTACTCATTTTCGCAAACTTTTTCTTTGAATTTCGAAGCTTTTACAGAGAAAATTGAGCGATTTGTTCTAAGCTTTTGCTATGGAGTTGTTGAAAGCCTTTTGGGGTTTTAATGGAGGTTTAAGGAACTTATTCTTTACTTCATTTAATTATAAAGAAACCCACAAACTATGAAAAATTATACAAAGGTCCCAATTTGTTTTTATTTTTTTTAAAAAAAATATTTTTAGAAAAACTTTGCTTAAAAAGAATTTGGGTTAAATTTGAACTAATTGTTATCAAAATCTAATCATTACACATTATATTATAAAAACTTCATATAAAAGTGCTCACCATCTTTCCTTTTTGTTAGTAATGCTTCTTTTTAATTGATGCAATAATATGTTTACAATTTTTTTTGTATTAATAAATTAAAACACGCACTATGATATTTAATTAATTCTTTTTTATAAATATAGATAATAGGTTTATTAAAATCGTGAAAGAAGTAATTACACTGAGTTATACATATAAAATTTCATAGAAAATCAAAATATCATCCGAAATCATCATTGTTGCAAGTTTGAAGAAGTGAATCATTTGAAGATCATCATTATTCAGTTTAGCACACTATTAATAGTTTGAAGTTATTCTTAAAACGTTCAAATTTTATAGGTATGTACGTAAAGTTTGAGATTATCAAAAAAGAATGACTTGCTTTTTAGTCTGCTTCAGAAATAATGACCCGTTTTCCTTAACGACAACCCTTTAATTTCAATTTTGCAAGTTACATATTTAAAGTCACAAACTTAAAGAATATTTTAGTATATTTGACGTAACCGTAATTAATTAGAGGTGAAAAAAATAGGAAATTTTCCCAAATTTCCATCAAATTGTTAGGATTGGGCTTTTGACATTTAAATGCCCAAAGGCCCAATAAAAGACAAGAGACCAATTAAGCCTTTCATTTTAACTCGGGCCTTAACCTAATTTATAAAACCCTAATTTCATTCTTCATCATCACCACTGAAAACCCTAACGCCGGCGGCAGGTATATCAATTTCTCTCTTTCCCCTTTTCGTGCATTTGTAAAACTGAAAAAAAATTGCGATTAGTGTCCTAAATTCCAAATTGTTAGGATTGGGCTTTTGACATTTAAATGCCCAAAGGCCCAATAAAAGACAAGACCAATTAAGGCCTTTCATTTTAACTCGGGCCTTATATAAACCTAATTTATAAAACCCTAATTTCATTCTTCATCATCACCACTGAAAACCCTAACGCCGGCGGCAGGTATATCAATTTCTCTCTTTCCCCTTTTCGTGCATTTGTAAAACTGAAAAAAAATTGCGATTAGTGTCCTAAATTCTGTTGGTTTTTGCTCTTTTCTTATCGTTCTGCAGTTTGATTGTGAGATCGAAGATAAAAAATGGCCAAGTCGAAGAATCATACCGCACACAATCAGTCCTACAAGGCTCACAGGAATGGAATCAAGAAGCCAAAGAGTCACCGTCACAGCTCCACCAAAGGGGTATGTTGAAAAAAACGCACTTTTGTATTTACCGATGTTTGCTTATTATGATATTTTTCCTGTTCATATCTGTTTGTTTGGCAGCTTTAGCTAGTGGCTATCAATGGGTAAATAGAAGAAAAATGAGATTATTATTGTTCTGTTTAGTTACATTTAGCTCCTGTTAGGCTGTAGATTTAGAAGTTGAATCTTATAAAGTGAAAAATTGAGCTGGTGATATGTTGATTTTAGAATTGAAGTTATGCTTTTACTTAAAAGTTACTTTTGAGTGGAAAAAAAACCATATACTTGTTGACAATATTTGAAAATCAGGTCAAATTTTATGGCCAAATGATTATAAGTTTTCAAAATCTGTTGTCTAAGGCATAGTTAGTGCTGGAAAACTATAGCCTAGTGATATAAAGTGCTAGTATTCATAAAAAATAGTGAAAACACAGTTTAAGATGTTGAAGTTTCATGTAGTTTGAATTTTGATAAGCATATGAACGCCAAACATGTTGGGACTTGTAATGTATGAATGTGTAAGCTCGTCTTTTTCGTATTTTAAGTTATTATATGTGTAATTGCAGATGGATCCCAAATTCTTGAGGAACCAGAGGTATGCTAGGAAGCACAACAAGAAGAACGGTGAAACTACTGCAGATGAATAGACTAAGCTTAGAGCAATAGGGGCTTTCTGGATTTCTGTTTATTGCTGTTACGCTTATCCAAATTTTGGGTTTTTAATTTCGTTTGTTATGGGAATATAGTTGCTACTTATGTGAACTAGTATTTCATGATTTCGTTGAGTATGGAAACCAATTTTACTGTTTATTCGTTGGCTCTTTTGCAGTTCGTTTTATTACTATTACTCACCAATCCCCGTCCTGTGTTCCTGTTCCATCTGTTTATCTTTATTTGGACGTGTTTTGCCTAGTTATACCCACTGTGATGAAACACTATATTGAGCATATATGGGGCGTAAACGGAGATGTGTTTTGAGTATTTTTGTATCTTCAGTTTGTGATTGTTTATGGAGTCTGTGAGACACCAGGTCTGCTTGTGGCTGCTGATGTTATCATTTATTCTGGAATGTTATCATTGGGTGGTCAGTTGTTCAATAGGGATAGGCAATCCCACATGAGGAAACAAGTGATCACTCTGATCACCCAAAAAATGGTTTTTTGTTAACAGAAATATTGAAAATAGGGTTGATCATTAGGGAATGGGACCAGAAACGCGAAGAGATGGTCACTGCATCCACCATTGATAACGTCGTGAGGAAGTTAATGGCATCAGAGGAAGTTAATGGCATCAGAAGAAGGAGACGAGGTTAGGAAAAGAGCAAAAGAGTTGGGAGAAGCCGTGAGGCAGTCTACTGAGAAAGGGGGTGCTTCTCGAATGGAGTTGGATTATTTTATCGCGCATATCACTAGATAGAATTTTCTATGCTTCTTTTAATTAATGCTCTTTCAATATTTCTTTCAACCCTGTTTGTATTCTCTGTTGTTAGCTCAAACTAGTTCTTAATAAATGAATGATCTTTGAAATGCTTTAGTATCTAAATTTAGTGAAATTTTTAGTAACATCCAATATTATTGAATTCGGCGGAACTCGTATAGATTAATCTTTATATATCATTGGAGGCAAATGGCATTGAAGGAAAGGAGAAATGGTATTTAAGTTCTTTGAGCCTTTTATTTCCAAAATTAGGAGTGAATTTCACATGTAACAAACTCTTATTATCATTACAAATACAAACTATATTTACAAATACGGTTTCCTTAATTTGACATATATTATTATATACAGAAATAACGTTTTAAAAATAATAATAATAATAATAATAATAATAAAAGTGCATGGATAAAAACACTCTATGTAAGGCTAAAAAAATTATATCCATATAAAGGAGGGTAAAAAGCAGCAAATCATGCTTTATCAATCGATTAAACTTACAAACTTCTCTATTTATAGATCCTCTACTTATTATAATATATTAGAAACCAAATTTGAAAAAAAAATATAATCAAAATTTCTACCATATAATTTCTTAAAGATAAAAAAAAATTTAAGATGTCAAGTGCTCAATTCAATGCTGCTGAATCCCATGCCCAAGCTGAGGTAAAACAATATTTACTCCTTTTTTATATATATATAATTGGAAAAAAATCATCGAAAATAGTGGTGCACGATTTGAAACTCAATAAATAAATACCTTTTTCTATTTAAATATCAAATTTCTTGTTTACAATAACGATTGAACCTGTGATGTGCATCTAACTGATAAATCACACAACATGCTTTTATCACTAAATCGAATCCACAATGTAACGTGTGGATTCCGAATTTTGATCCCAAATATTGTTTTGTATTTATTTAAATTAATATAATACATAATTATTATAAATTCTGAATCCGCCTCTACGATAATTTATGATATTAGGCCAACACAGAGCAATGGATAGATTCAGCCAAAAATGTGGCAAATTCTACAGTTGACAAGGCTGAAAATGCTACCCAAAGAGCAAGTGAGTCAGCTCAACAAAACAATGACCAAAATGCTGGATTTCTTCAGCAGGTAATCTATTTTATGTCAATTATGAGTTTGATCGATTTGAATATTAAAAAAAAAAAAAAAAATAAGATATTAGATATATAATCGACAATTTTACTATAATGTACATCTTGTTATATCTATCATTATCTAAAACATAATTACAAACAATGTAAAGAAATTTGATTTATTATAACATGAATAAATCAGATGCAAAATCCGAATAATTAGTGTATAAAATTAAAGGAAAAAAGAATATATACCCGAACTATCGTAAATGGTATGCACACACCCTCCGTCACACTTTAGAAACATTGGTGCCTCTGTCGTCAAAAACTAGAGCACATATTTTATACTAACGGAATTACACGTGTTATAATCTTATCCACCGACCCGACATCGATCGATGATAAGATTGCGCCACGTGTTTCTATTTAGTCTTCCTTTAGAGTGAAGGCATATACGCTCTAATTTTTGAACGGCAGAGCACCAATATCCAAAAGTACGACAAAGGGTATCTGCATACCATTTATGATATTCGGAGGTATATTTTCTTTTCCCTAAATTAAATTCATTTTCATCGGTGTAGGATTTTTTTTATTTATTTTCAAATATTCAATTCTCATAATATATGTTTTTTTTTTTTGGTGAATCAGAAAGGAGAGCAAATGATACATATGGCTCAAGGTGCAATTGATGGTGTGAAGAATACTCTTGGAATGGGATCAGAGAAGAAATAAATAATAAAAAGGAATTAAACACAAGTTTTAATTACTTTTTAATATACAGATTCATAATATTATAAAAGTTTCCTGTGCCTATATTGGACACAAGTGATAATAATAATACATTAATAATAGTAGCTTATGATATAATTATTTTTGTTTTAAGATCTCTCACAAATAGCATTGTTGACTATATATGATGTTTATAGAGAGGTGATTTTAAAATTGTTATGCAATGAAGATGTTATGAGAAAGTTTATTTGGTTTACATTTCAACTTTTTCCCTATCTCTTAGATTATTACTTAACATTTGAAAACTTTTTTCAATGTATATTTTTTTCAGTGTATATATGCACAAGTGTATTTTGATTTTAAAAATAGAGTGTTCAAATACAATGAAGGTATACACGAGCCTCACACAACTAAGTATCACAAATAGACATAACACAGACTAAACAAGAAAGTCAACATTACCAACCTCTAAAGATCATATATATTGCAAATCCTAAGGAAGATTAGTTACTCATCTCAGTCTAAAAGAGGGATAGTCAAACCTACCTCGCAGGTCAAAACTTCACCCCCAACAACTCTATTGGAACACTTCCTCAATTACACGGTCACCAAAACAATCCTCAACTATCAAGAATGGAAAGAGTTCGGCAAAAGGAGTCCAATGATATCTATATTGATAGGATTATAAACTAATCGCTTCAGAATTTAAAAGGGTAAAATTAAATTATTATTTTTTAGTTGAAAAACATGCTCTACAAACTAAAAGAAATTTGTGCTTGAAAAACCCATTAAAATCGATCAAGAAAACGAGTTTAAATTCATGAAAATACCAATTTCTTAACTTACTGAAAGAACTCCGAAACACACATTGAAATCAAGATTTTGGCCTCTTAAAGTTTTTCACATAGTTCATTTTGACTTCGATAGCTATTTCTTTCAATTGTAGCAAATTGTCTTCTTTAGCTAGTTTTAATTTATATAGCTAAAATTGTAAAAATTAAGTGACATAAAAGGAATAAATTTTATTAAATGACTTTTTGACTTTTTAAGATTGTGATAAGACCATAATATAATGTTTTTGAAATGAGAAGCATAAAGTTTGATGAAATTATGAGTTTTAGTTATTTGTTTAGGCTCTAACCCACACAAACAAAAGTAATAAAGAATTATAAGAATCATACTATTTTTCTTGGTTCATGACCATTGACCAGTAAAGAAATGGTTAACTAGTATCAAATAATATCTAAATTTTATTTAGTTTATGATATTAGGTGTGTAAGTATATATATATATATCCATTATTTCAATCATGTAAAGCCACAAATATTTCTAATTTTGGTCCCTTAAATTGTCTATAAGGTTAAAACTCATGTCATTTCAATTTTAATCACTTGAATATCTTACGTTGACATAACATAATGAATATAATACACATGAAATTGACTATAATTTTGCCAATGAAAAATAAAGTCAATCACTATAATTTTCATTTCTGATTATTTTTCTCTCTCATAAAGTCGATCTTTTCCCAAAAAATAAATAAATTGAATTTTGCGAAAAGTCAAATTATTGAATTAATTTTTAACAGTTTTTTTTTATAGTGTAATCATGATATGAGTGATACTAAACATATACCTCATATAAATAAAACATTAAATTAAATAAGTTAAAATTTAACATCGTAACACTTGTGGATATTAACACTCTTTAAGGGCAGGAAAAATTGCAAAAAAAAAAGAAGAAAAAAACAATAAAAATGGTAAAAGAACACTTAGAAAAGTAACACATATATAATATGTATATATTTATTTATTTTTCTTATTACTAACTCCAGTCATGCATTTTGTTTACATCATAAAGGCTAGGACCCATATAAAAACCATCTCCTTGTACTTTCCAATAACAACTTATTACATTCACATTCCATGAGCAATAAACATCTAAGTGATGATTATAAACATCAAACGAAGCTTGTTTTTTACCCCACCAAAAATGACAAAAGAAAAGGGTACGTGCAAACGGCCATGATCGAGGGACAAACTGAAAATGAAAATCGTCACCCACTTTAGGTGAATGATATCCAAGATCATCGTCTTTTGATGCACAGTGAAATGTTAAGGGTATATCATTATTTGGAAGAGCATCAACGATATGAACTTCAGTATAATATTCGGGCTTCATAGCTAGATCCCCTTGATGAGCATTGGTTAAATACAAGAAAATTATCAGTAAAATGAAAAGGATTTTAGTGATGATAGATATAATTAGAACTTATAATTGTTGATTTGTTGCAAATGTAGCTATTTATCTTCTTTGGCTAGTTTTTATATTAGCTCAATTGTAAAAATTAGGTGACTTAAAAGGGAAAGATTTATTAAATGGTTGTTGACTTTTTAAAGTAATATTAATTCCTTTTTACTTATTTAATTATCATGTTGACTACGAGTCTGTACGTTACTGAATTGTTTTGTCTTTAGTGTGCTCCCCCTTTCTTTTCTATACATTCTTTTGATGAAATTTGCAATCAATTTTATTTATATTCTTCAACATTTGGAAAAATTAAAGAAACAATATTCATTCATATGGATATATAAATATATATATATATTAATATACTCTTACAAACTCCATTCATATTTTTTTTTTCCTAATTACTACTAACTCCAATCATGTAATTTCTTTAATTGACGAACGTTAGGACCCATATAAAAGCCATCTTCTTGTACTCCCCAAAAACAATATTCAACAGTTTTTCCATCATGTGAGCAATTAGAATTTAAGTCATCATTGTAAACATCAAATGTAGCTTCTTTTTTACCCCACAAAAAATGACAGAAGAAAAGGGTATGCGCGAACCAAACCCTAGGTACGAAATGAAAATGAAAATCGTCTCCCACTTTAGGATGATGAAATCCAAGATCATTGTCTTTTGATGCACAATGAAATGTTAAAGGTATATCGTTATTTGGAAGAGCATCAATAATATGAACCTCAATAGTAACATTGTCCTTCTCATGAGCATTGGTTATATACAAGGAAATTAGCAATAAAATGAAAAGGTTTTTAGTCATAATAGATATATAATTAGAACTTATAATTGTTTGATTTCTTTCAATTGTAGCAAATTCTCTTCTTTAGCTAGTTCTTATATAGGTCAATTGTAAAAATTAGGTGACTTGAAAATGATAAATTTGGTTAAATAGCTTTTTGACATTTAAAGATTTAGATAAGACCATAGTATAATGCTTTTTTGAAAGAATTAAATTCAGAATTGACTTATATTTACTTGGAGTATACACTCTTTTAACTTTAAATTATAACTCAATAATCATTTAAGTATGAGAGTTTTACTTGCAAAGTCATTTAATCTATTTAATTTATTTTTTAAAATTAAAATTTGTTGATATAAATTATTTATATAAAAACCAAAATTTTAAAAAATAAAAAATAAACTATTTAATGACCCACCCATTTATGATTTTTAAAAAACATATATAAATAAAAATGTATCTCAACAAATTTTAATTAAAAATTAATTAAATAGCAGATTGAATGACTTTGTAGTAAAACCTTCATAGTTGAGTGATTTCTGGGTTAAATATCAAAATTAAGTGACTTTTCGAGAGAAAAAAAAAGTATAATTAATTGAATTTTGAGTTAAAATTAAAAGTTGAGTAACTTTCTGAGCGAAAGATACATAATTAAGTGACTGTATGAGATGTTATCTGTATTTACTTGTACGTATCAACAATTGTCAATATCTTGAAATTTTTTTTAATCAAATAAGAAACATAAATGTTTGGTCAAATTAGGAGTATTAATTATTTGTTTAGGCCTTACAAATATAAATAAATTACAAGTATCACTCTAATTTTGTTTATGATATTAGACGTGTAATTATTCTATTCTCATTGGTTGTTCTACTATTTTGTTTTACAAGAGACTGAGTGTTATATATATATTAATAATAATCTTATTTATATTGTCCATTATTTCAATCATGTAAAGCCGCAAAAATTTATAATTTTTGTAATTTGAAGTTGTTCATAAGGTTCATTTTCACAACTATATCCAGCCTAATTCATTTTTTGAATTTAAATCACTTCAATCGCTTATATGACATAATAAGTGTAATACAAATAAAATTGACACGTGAAAGGTATTTTTATATTATTTTTTTCCGTTTGCTTCTTTTTTGTATTTTTTTCAAGATCTGTCACCACCTTCTTTGCTAGAAAAAATGAAGACAATCACTATAATTTTCATTTCTTATTATTTCTCTTTCTTTCTCATGAAGTCGATATTTTCCAAAAAAAAAGATGGTTGATTTTTGTCAAAGTCAATTTTTCAAATCAATTTTTTTCAATGGTGTAATCATATGAGTGATATAAATTGTATACCTCATATAAATAAAACATTAAATTAATTTCGTTCAAAATTTAACAACGTAACACTAATCTCTTTTGTGGATATTAACACTCTTAAAAGGGCAAGAAAAATTGCAAAATAACATTCATTCATATGGATATATATAATCAATATACACTCTTACAAACTCCATACATATATATATATATATATATATATTTTCTTATTAATTATTACTAATTCCAATCATGCATTTTCTTTACTTCATTAAGACTAGGACCCATATAAAAACCATCTTCTTGTACTTTCCAAAAACAATAATCAATAGCACTCCGACCCCATGAGCAATTAGTACCTAACTCATAAGTATAAACATCAAAAGATGCATCTTTTTTACCCCACCAAAAATGACAAAAGAAAAGGGTATGTCCGAATAATTTAGGATAGAAATGAAAATGAAAATCATCGCCCACTTTAGGATGATGATATCCAAGATCATTATCTTTCGATGCACAGTGAAACGATAAGGATATATCATCATTTGGAAGAGCATCAACAACATGAACCTCAATATAAGCATCAGCTTTCCCAACTAGGGCAGCTTGATAACCATTGGTGATATACAAAAAAATTATCAGTAAAATGAAAAGGCTTTTGGTCATGATGGATATATATAATTGAAACTTGTAATTGTTTGATTTCTTGCAATTGTAGCAAATTCTCTTCTTTTTGCTAGTTTTTATAGCCAAATTGTAGTTATTATGTGAATTTAATGGGGAATATCTTTTGTTAAATGGTTTTTTGACTTTTTAAGATTGAAACAAGACCATAATATGATGTTTTAAGAGAATTAGATAATTTTACTTGTATTAATAATTGTCCATTGTTATAAAATAATATATTCCTGGAACCTTTTACTTTCATAACATCCCATTATATTCATGTTAATGTCATGTTTATGACTAATCTTTTGTATGCCTCTATGTACACTATAAATAGAGGCATAGACTTCATGTTGTATACACTTGAAAATTTGATGAATACTTGAAAGAAAGAAAGTTATCTCATATTGTTCCTCTTGTCTTATATTTTCTTGTCTTCATCTTATATTATTTTTTTGTTCTTAAGTTTTACAACATCCATATATATCTTGAAATATATTTGATCAGATGAGAAGCATAAAGTTTAGTCAAATTAGAGTATTAATTAGGGCAAATTACATAAATCTCACTTATTTAGGACCTTATAAATTTTTTTATAAGTATCATACTAATTTCTTGGTACATGCCCATTGACCAGTAAAAAATGGTCACTAGTATTAAGTAATACGAAAAACTACATAACTAGATATACTTCACCGCAACATATACTATTACACATACTTTCAAAATATAATATTATGTATCTTACCATTTATTAAGAGTTTTCTATCATATATTGAAGAAGATACACTTAGATACATGTATTTTGTTATAAAACACTAAAACAGGAGAGAGGCAAGCGAGATGGGAGGGAGGCGAGCAAGATTCGTTATGTGTACTAGATACATGCGAATCACACTAGATACACATTATAAACATGTAACTGGGATACTAGATACATAGAAGAGTGGTGAGCGATATGGGAGTGAGAAACAAATTACTCCTAATTTTTATCTTATGTATTTCGAGATTGTAACACCCCAAAAACTTCTAAGCTAAGGTCCAAATTGTTCTTCATTTGTGCATAAGGTCGTATCTAGTTATCCTTAAATTGTTCTTAGGTTAAGGTCAATACTTTAGTGTGGTAATGGATTTGCATATGAATTAATGTCAGAATAATTTCCTAGCATAAAGTTGAGTTGAAAGCTTCCTTACGATTAGATTTTGACATAAAATTTTACTTAGATCAACTTCAAACGATCATATCTCTCAGCACATAATATATTAGATGGTCTGTAACCTAACAAATTAAAGTTCTTTGAGTCCTCTTTCCAAAGTTTGTCTCATTTTGAATTTGGAGTAAAAATTTATGACCGTTTTACCATATATTACCACAACAAATTTTTTTGAGACACTGAACTACGAAACCATTTATGAGTCATAGTTTAAATCCGTAAAATGAACTTTTAAGCCTAGAAATTTAGTATGAATTCCATCGGTTGGATCTATGGTCCGTAGAAATTCTATGGATTAGTAGTTTGGATTCATAAAGTGAAACTCTGAGCCTTGAAATTTAACATGAATTCCACTGATGGGATCTACTGTCTGTAGATCAAACTATTAACCGTAGATGGCCCTGTAAAAGGTTTTCATCAGTTTCTTAAGAATGGTGGTTCAATCTTTTTCCACCCTGTTCGTAACAAATTTTCGTAAGAACGGAAAATTAACTGCAAGCAAAATAAATAAAAGAAAAAATGTGATTTTTATTAATGAATCGTTGTGAGTACAATTATGTTGTTCTCTTGATTCTTCTCTCCTAAGTTTCTCCGTGATTCGAGGGCCTTCAGTAGCGTATTTCCCGAATTGTTGGATGATGTAGACCTCCTTGAGATGATGTGGATTTCCGATGTCGAAAAGCGCTTCGTCTTTGTAAGTAGATCTCCGGGAAGAACTCCGTTGATCACTCATTCGAAGAGCTATTGATGTTGATGTTGTAGCTTTCTCCAATTTGTTGAATGCTTGTTGAAGAGTTTTCTGGATCCCTTTGAATGTCATGTTTATCCCCTATTTATAGTTTTAGGGAGTGGACAAGGTTGCTTGTGATTGGCCAAAGGATGCCATTTTGACACTTGGCGCATTTTGATTCATTCTTGCATTTGACTGGGACTACCACCTCATTTGGACACGTGGCGTCACCTTGTTGGTCTTTGATGTCTAGTCACTATGACACGTGGCATGAGTTTGGGCTTCAAGGTGAAATGGACCTTGGACTTGAATTTAATAAAAATGGACTTATTTATTTGTAAAGCCCAAATTAATCATTCAACTCAAATAAACATGAATTTTATCCAAATTTTGTATGAATTAAATCCAATAAAATTTGTGTCTACACACCCCTTCTAAGACTAAACCCCGACGTTTTTATACCTATATAAGGATCTAAACAATGTTAATCGATCTTATTACTCTTATTAACGCTTCAAGTGTTAGAGCAAGGATTCAAGAGGAGGAGAAAAAAGGGTTTTCAAGCGTTTTTTTCAATTTCGCCGAGAACTTTATTCTTTCATGTATGTAAGACTACTCATAGTGATAGACTAAGTTCGTTCTCACGTCCTACATTTAAATTCAGTTATTAAAAAATTATGTTTATAATTTTATCTGTAGTCTCTTGAAATTCGATTGTGTACTTATTCTAAATTCAAATTCCTTAACCATTGAAATTTTGATTTTTATTATGCATATTAACTTCTAAAATTTGTTGTTCATGCTTCATATCACATTAACTCAAATGTTTATAAAAGTCATATATATTGAAATTAGTATATGAGATTTTTTATACATTAACGTGAAATGTAAGTTCATGAGTGAACATTTTAAATTCATGTTTTGAAAAGGATTTTAGAGAAAGAATATAATTGATTTTCTGAAAAATACATTCGAAAAGAAAAATAAAGTAAAATAATAGTCTCTTTCTCTGCAAAGGGTGATTAAGCATAATTGACATTGATTGTTTTGAGAGTAGTATCGAGCGCCAAATTGTGTAAGAGTTTTATCTTTATTTTTTTACTCAAAGCTTCATAAAATTATGTAGCCAACGTAGGATAGGACCGTGCCAAATTTTCGAGTGATTTCTCACTGCCCCAAGAAGTCTTCTTGGGTGGATCTACAATTATAGTAAGCATCTTATAATACCACGAAAAGTATAGGATGACCCATGGAGCATGTGTGAGACGTTGTATTATCACTAGACTCATAGTGATGCTAATCGGTTAGAGAAACTCTCACAAAGTAAAGTTTTACTTTCATATTGCTTATATTGCATACCTTATTGTAAAGTATAAAATTGATATGTATCTAGTCCTTTTTTAAGTTACTGTTTTATTCAACCATATTACATACTCGTACATTTCATTACTAATGTCATTGATGCAGGTATTCAGGATCATCAACATGTGTTTCGTTGAGATCACCTCGCACTCAAAAATAACTTTATTTTGGTGAGGTTTCCTTCTTTTCACGGAGACTCCATTTCCACATTCAGTTTTAATAGTATTTGAGGTGTTGTGAGCCCTTCTCTCTACATCTATCTTAAACAATAGAAGTTTCATAGGCATACATTGTCAGCTGTTTTCCATTGTTTTTTCTAGATGTTTATTTAAACTTATGAATCATGTTAGATATTTCAAGATAGTGTTTTAAAGCTTTTCTTAAAATATATTAAATGTTCATCTATTTATGCTTTAACGTATCTTATAGATTCATGTGAGTCATAGTTAGCGAGGCCAAGGATTCACTTAAAGCCAACTATTGTCTTCGAGTATCATTTATGTCCGGGGTGTAGAGCGTATCTAAGTAACTATCTCCCTAAACTAGTGAGTTTATGCAAGTTTCTAGAACTGTCAGTATGGGTTGGTCCACCCCATCTGGGCTAACCCATACATGCTTTGAAATTCGACAGGCCAGGTCGGGCTAGCCCATTTTTAGTGTGGGCCAGAAGATGGTCGGTCCAGTCCACGAGTACGTGGGCAGCAAGCTTTGTCGGATCAGCCCACTTTTTTAAAAAGTATATTTTTTAAATTAAATTATAATTTAAAAATATTATCATAAATATCGACAAGACAATATTACATGGTGTTAGTGTTACTACTTGTTCATCAAATCCACAAATAAAATTATCTCTATAATATTTATTAAGTTTGATTTCAATTAAAAGCATAAATAGCTAAATAGAAATATTAACCTAATTGTTTTTCAATGATCATAATAATACACAAAAACAATGACAATATTCCATAAGCTACAACCTATGTAGTGGTTATAATATATCGTATGCAAATTATTATTTTTTGACTTGTTCTAAATGCACATCGTAATCATTTAAAATTAATTAAATGATTTGGATTATATTAAATTAATGAATATATTAATCCAAATAAATATTATGAATTAATATAATTAAATTAATTATTTAAATTCAATAAATATGAATTTAATTAAAGTCCGCTCCATAAAGTCCATATGTCATGTCACTTAAATCTGATTGGCCGAAGCAAGTCCTATTCAATCGCAACTCCTCTATTTTAAAACTATAAATAGGGGTCTCATAATTCAGAAAAAGAGGACCAAGAATTTTAACAAGAAGTTAGAGAAAGCTCGTGGATCAAAAGCTGCAGATTTCTCTACAAGTAATTAAGTCAAGATCAAGATCAAAATAAAGATCAAGGTAAATCCAAGTTCAAGATCAAGCGCCCTTGAATTATATTTGAAAAGACGAATTTAAAGGAATCATAGACATTGTAACACTCGCACTTAAAATAATAAAACGATTGTTGCTATAATTTTTCGTTCTTGATTATTAAAATAATAAAACGATTGTTACTATAATTTTTCGTTCTTGATTATTTTTTTCTCGACGCGAATTTTATTGTCTACAAATTCTCCAATATTTTTATAACCAATTGTTCATTTTTACTAATGGATCAAGATGAGGATACACATAAAAATCAAGATAATTAATCAAATTAATTCTCGTAAAAGCAAAACATAACGAAAATAATTCAACACATGAATCAAAAGGCAAAAATTATCAATAAATAAATCAAAAGTAATATTATTCAACCAATTCCAATATTACCAATCATACATTTTCTCCATTTGATCAAGTTGAGGACCTACATAAAAACCATCATTTTGTACTTTCCAATAACAAAATCGAGTAGGAAAATCACCAGAACAATGTTTAATAATCAAGATCCTATTAAAAACTTCAAATACTCTTTCTTTATTATCCCACCAAAATCGACAAGAAAAACGGGTGCTTTCAAATATATTCATTCGGAACTTAAAATGAAAATCATCACCTACTTTAGGATAATGAAATCCAAGATCGTCGTCTCCAGAAAAACAATGAAATTTTAAGGGTATTTTATCATCCGAAAGAGCATCAATAACATGAACCTCATATTGAAAACCATTATCATCCACCGTCGCTCGACAAATATTAAAAATATATAAGGTGATGAATAAAATAAAAAAAGCTTTGTTAAAGCTCATTGTAGATTTTTTTTGCAACAATAATTTTTTTTTCTTAGTTTATAAGACCACATCTAGAGTGATATGTTTTTGAAGGAATCAAATTAGACATTAAGTCATTTTTATCTGTATTAAAAATTAAATTTTTTGTCAAAGTAAATGAGAAAGCTTAAAATTTGGTCAAAAATTATTAAATTGTTTTGGCTCTTTCCAAAAAAGTATATAAATTTATGTCATTTTAATTTCTTGTTACATAACTATTGACCAGTTAAAAAATGGTCAATTAATATTAAATAATATATACGTTTTATTTTGGTTGCGATATTACTTTATTACTTTTACTATTTCTTCTGTCTACTTTTATTTGTCATATTGTGTTTTTCAAAATTAATTCGATTAATTTTTAAAGTTTAATTAGATTATATTAATTAGATATTTTAAACTAAAAACTTAGATATTCAAAAACTATACAAAGAGTACTATAAATTGAAATTTTTTGCATATCAAATAATGAAAAAATATATTATAAAATGTTAGTTAAAATTTTTATCGTTTGACTCTAAAAAAAAAATTATAACAAATAAAAGTAGACGGAGGAAGTATATTATAAGTGCAAATGTTGAGGAGTTTTAGTCAGCCAGTCAGTTGACTAGTTTGGACTCCCCATCTTCTTTTATTTATATTTCGTATTTTATTTATTTTTATTTTAATATTTTTGTTTTACATATAATGTATTTAAAAAAATAAATCAACTTTGAAATATTATAAATTTGGTTAACTTTTAAAATATCACACGTGCTTTATAATTGGGGTTGATCGATTGACGTATTTTAAAATATCACACGTACTTAATCATTTCTTGTTAATCAGAGGATTTCGTTCACAATTGTATTTTACTTAATTTTTAAGAATATATATAGTAATGATATGTTTTGAAGGATTCAAATTTGACATTAATTCATTTTTACCTGAATTAAGTATGAAGGGTATTTGTGTATTTTCCCAAAGTAAAATGAGAAGCTTAAAATTTAATCAAAAATTTGATTAACTCTGAAAATTTAACACGTGGACACACACACACACACACACACACACAACGCACGCACGCACGCACGCACGCACAAACACACACACACCACATTTTGGGTCTAGTCTAGATAAAAAGTAATGTTGGTGTTTTGGGTTTAATCTTATTGTGATTATTAATGTGAATAGATTGTTTTGAGTTGGAAGTTCAACAAAAGGGGAAGACCCAAGTCCGAGGAGTGATTGTTTGATTATTTGAGCCAAGCGGATTTTTGAACCCTTGTTAAGTGTATGATATTTGTGTATTTCCTTGTGGTATGTGTTTGGGGAGTAATGTAATTTGGTGAAGGGTTGACTTGTCCACCTTAATTAATTCTAATGATGAAAAGAGTGATAAAAGGATTGTGATTAATTGTTTGTGTGTGATGTGTTGAGAATGATACGAGCACTAGTATTATAAAGGGTTATTACTATAGAATGCGGATTGTAATTCGAGAATGCCAAAGTACATATGGGTATTAACTGATATATTATTGACTTGATTTGTTATATGTGATTGTGTTCTTTACTGAACCCTTATAATTGTGATAATTGAGGTGATTATATGTCATAGCAACATTTGATTTGTTTAGATGTTACATATTCCTCTTTATTTGATATTATATTGTGCACATGCATTGACATGAGATTGAGTATGGAGACCGTCCGTGTTGAGATCGAGTATGATTAAAATTTGGCCACGTGGAGATTGTCCGTGCGAGGAATTGATTATGATTATAAGCAGGACACGTGGAGATCGTCAGTGTCGGAGATTGTTTGATTTTGTGATAGTGCGTTGAGATCGTCCGCACAGACACGTGGAGATCGTCTGTGTCGGTATATGGACCTCGCGATTATCCCCATAGGTCAAGAACTCTCGATGTATTTCTGAGGAGTATCATATATATACAGTTGAGAGAGTACTTGGTGATTGAGGCATATCATTTCGTAGTTTCATATTGCATTGCATCTTATGACATCTTTCGTTCTTGAAGATTTTGTGTATTATTGGTGGTTGGAAAGTACTTGATATTTGATTACCTCATTTTGATGAACTTGATCTTGTTTGTTGCTGACATTGTGAGTGTTTTGTTTGTGAAAGTTGTGATTGATAAATATTGAGTTTGTTGTTGAGGATAGGTAATTTGTTAAAGTGATTGTTGTTAAGTTGGATGCTATGTAAATTGTGAACTGTTAGGTTGGACTGATTTTATGCAGGTTGTAGTTGTGGAGGTTCGGTTGGTGTGTAAGGATTACCCATATTTCATTCCCTTAGCTTGTTTAGAAGTTTACTTGCTGAGTACCGTGTGGTTTGATACTCACCTCTTGCTTCTACAATTTTGGTAGGTTACGAGCCTGGATTTTGTGGTACTTGTCATTCTCTTCTTTTCCGAGGCTTCTTGGAGAATTGTGAGATAGCTACTTGTCATCTCGGCAGACCTTCTTTCTCCTTAATTATGATTTTGTTCTATTCTAGAAACAAGGTCATTACAGACTTGTATTTTTCTTTCAATTTCGTTCTAATACTTTAGAGACTTGTACACGTGACAATCAGATTTTGAACGTATATATAAGTTGACTGTAAACTTCCCGCATATTATCATAATTGTTGAGTTTCAATTTTACTTTGAAGGGCAAAAAGAAATGCAAAAAGAGCAATAAGAACATTTTTTATAAAAAACAAACAGACAATATTTATTTCATTTTAATAATTCCATACATTAATCAATTATTCCAATCATACATTTTCTTAATTTCTCTTATAGAAGGACCAAAATAAAATCCATCTTGCTTAAATACCCAAATACAAAAACTAGTATCACCCGTTGAGCAATGAGGACTCAACTCTTTAGTATAAACATCAATCGTTGCATGTTTATCGCCCCACCAAAAACGACAAAAGAAAAGAGATCGACCTTCATCACTCGGATGAAAATGAAATTCAAAATCACCACCTACTTTAGGAAAACGTTCTCCTAAATCGTCTTTTGCTGATGCACAATGAATTTTTGTGGGTTCATCATTATTTGGTAGACCATTAATAATATGAACCTCAACACTTTGATCAGCTAGGACTTGATAAGTGCTAATAATATATGATGAAATTATAAATAAAATGAAAAAACTTTTAGCCATGATGTAATTTTTATTTTTTTATTTTTTGGGATTGTAACAAATTCTCTTCTTTAGCTATTTCTTATATATATATATAAGGGTAAACTGTAATAAATAGATGGCTTCAAAAGGAAATTTTATTAAGTGAATTTTTATGACTTACTAAGATGGAGATAAAGATCATAATATAATGTTTTAATAAAATTAGATTTAACATTAATTCATTTTTCTTTTTTACCTTTTTTAGTGGTTGAACTTTTAGTCAAAGTAAAATGAGAAAGTATAAAATTTGGTCAAAAAGTATTAAATTGTTTTGGAATAAATAATATATTTAAGAGAAGTTATATTTAGTACTAACTATATGTAACAAATAATTAAAACACGAATTAGGGAAAAATGGGGAAAAAAATATAATTAATTAACAAAATATCTTTTTGATAAATATAGTAATGTCACGATCCAAAAATGAGTGTGATGGCACTCGTCTTATCCCACCAAGACAAGTCAGCCTAATCCAATAATTTTGATAAAATGCGGAAATAAAATAAAAGTCTGATAGCAATTACTAATACGAAAATAATTCAACTTAATTCAATCCCCAAAACCTGGTAGTCACGTGCACAAGCCTTTAATGTAAATACTAGAATTGAAATAAAATAGAAGTCTAAAATGAAGTTGTTTTTCAAGTAAAAACAAAGTCATAAACTGGAGTAGGAAAGTTCGTTGAGATGACAAGCAGCTACCTCACAATCCTCCACAAGATGCCTTGGAAATGAAAGAATGAGAGGTATCACGAAGATCCGGGCTCGTAACCTACAAAAATTTATAGAAGCAAGGGGTGAGTACCAAACCACGCGGTACCCAACAAGCAAACCCCTAAACACAAGTTAAGTGAACAAAATGCGGGTACTCCTTACACCCTATCTAAACCTCCACGCTACAGCCTAACAGTTCACAGTTTACCAAACACACAACTCAATAACCATACTCTATCAGTTTACACATTCTCAATAACAACTCAATATTCAGCAGTCACAAGTTTCACAGAGAAACACTCACAAGATCAGCAAAACACGTGTTCAAGTTCATCAATAATAAAAATATGTAATTCCATGAGATGCAATGTCAAATATAGTGATGCATGTCTTTCCTAACGATACACACCCGTTGTCTCTCAGTCTGGGACTCATTGGGGACATATCTGTCCATGCATCTGTCGCGGCGCACGAAACGACCCTCGATAATAGTAACCTTCGCGGCGCGCGATACGTCCCTCGAAATATAATATCCATCGCGGCGCGCGATACGACCCTCGAAATGGTACACCCTCTTATCACAACCATGTCTTAGATAAAATGCAAATGACACACTCAAATGAAAATGAGGAGATAACCCTTTTGATAACAAAGCACAATTTACAACAAGGAGTACAACACCAACAAATAAGCAACAAGTCTCCAAATCATTCTCAACACCACACAAGGAAATACACGAATTTCATACGCTTAACAAGGGTTTAGAAATCCACTTGCCTTATTGAATAAACTCCGGGACTTGAGCCTTCCCTTTTCGTTGAGCTTCCGAATCGATGGAATCTATTCAAGTATATATATACACAATAAGGTTTCGGAAAAAAATAAAAATAAATATCAATACTCATATTACTGTGTTTAGCCTTGACCTAAAATTTCGCTAGACTTTATAACCAAGTTCGTAACTCTTGATGCCAATTAACATTTCACCATCATATATATTTTATTTTATTTTTTTGACACCTTTTATTCCAACCAATGATTGGCTTACTATGGCCAATCATTGGCCCACCATCACTTATGAAATTAACTTACAATTCATATCTTTAATTTCTCATAATAACTCACGGTCCAACATACAACAATATACCCTCTCTTCTTCTTTTTTCATCCAATACTTCTATCCAAAATTTTGATGTTATTATTTTTCATTGCTTTCTCTAACGTCAGTAACTAATTCATCCCATTAATTAACCTCCAAAGAATTAACCAACTATGAAACAATTTGCAGGATTCAAGAATTATACCAATTTCCCATTCTAATCTACCATTTCCATTCATATATATATATATATATATATATATACTATTACTCTGTGTGTCTTCCCCTATGCCACAATTATCTATAATACTTACCCCAAAATCCTTAAATTAATGTTCTAATCAAAGCATACAATACTAATTTGTTAAAGTAATAATTTCAAGAACTATTTCAATTGTAGCTATGGTAACTAATAATTTAACAAATTCTTTCATAGTAATAATTATCACCTTTAGAGTCACAAAATCGACCAACACATGCGGCAGCCACATATGGCTTCAAAATTCATAAAATTAAATTCCTCATCTTCACTTCATTAATATAATACCCATTATTATTGAAATTCTATCCAATTTTTTTAAGAATATACTACATAAATAGACCCACATGTATACAAATATGCAGTGGCGGATCTAGGATTTTAAGGTTGTGGGTGCTCTGAAGTGAAAATGTGGCGGATCTAGGATTTTAAGGTTGTGGGTGCTCTGAAGTGAAAATGTGGCGGATCTAGAATTTTAAGGTTGTGGGTGCTCTGAAGTGAAAATGTAAAAAATATGTGTTAACAATGAGATTCAAACCTTGGTAACATCACTAAAAGAGCCTTAAATACCCATCCAAGAATCATTGGGCCAACTATATCATTTATTCATTGGGTGCTCTATGTTAATTTTATACAAATACCTATCAATTTCTACATAGATATATATATTTCGTAACGAAGTTAATGGGTGCTCGAGCACCCGGCGGACACCATGTGGGTCCGCCCCTGCAAATATGACAATTCTAATTAAACCTTATCTGAACAATATTTGTTAACTGTTTTCTTCCTCTCCGTTTTAGTATTGGTAGTGGGACGTCGCATGAACTCGTGCAAAGAATGAAAAGGAAAAAGGAATTTATTTTATTAAACCCTATCTTACTCTAATTTATTTTATTAGATCCTATTTTATTCTAATTTATTTTATTATTTTTACACAATTTCCAAAAATGACCTCCCGGGTCATTACAAGTAATTTATGATTGATAAGATAAATGAATTCCTTGATTTTCTCTTAGTTGATTCTTATCTTGATTATTTTATTATTCAGATATTTTATATTTTATTAGCATAGGTTTCAACATGTAATTTTTTTCTCTTAATCCATATTTTTTATTTTAAAAAATTGATCTTGTTAATTTTATCTTTTGATCTGATTCTTTTTTTTAGAAATTGGAATTTGATTTTTTGAAATTTCATTTCGTTTTTTTTTTAACCATATGAGAAATAAGTGCTTTAATTTTATTTTCTTTGCTAAGGCTTTTATACACACGTGTTTTCTATAGTCCAAAATTATATGTCTATTTAATTGTATGATTTTGATATGAATTTTGATTTTGAGTTAATCATCGTAAAAAAAAAAGGTTTGTATTAATTTATTTTTTTAGTTTAAAATTTGAGAATTGTATAAAATTAGCATGAGTTTAAATTTTAAGGAGCGTTTATAAGCAAATTTAATTTTTATATCAATTTTATACCTATTATCTATACCAATTTGATTCTATAACGATCATGTACCTATTTTATATCGATTATATATATATATCGATGAATTAAAAACTAGCTTGATTTCATTAATATGAAAATCATAAAATCCGGAGTGGGAGTAAAGAATTGAATATCAAATTTATTGGGGGGAAAATAGTGTAAAAAGAAAAATATTTGCAGAGACAATGATGGAATTTTATTTTTCTTTTTGAAAATTGATTATATAATTAAAAGAAAGGAAAATATATGTTCATCAATGAGTTCATAATTTTAGCTCACTAAATATGGTTTAAAAAAAAAGATCACACTTAAATATGGAATATATAAATTGAAGAGAAAGGAAATATGTAATTATCATAATAAATATATAAAACTAAATATAATATAATTTAATAGATATGACATGTAATTAAACATTTATTCTTAGTAATTAATTATAAAATAGTATATTTATAAGATGTACTCTTAAATACATATATCAGGTGATTATATTAATTTCTTCGTACATAACCATTGACCAGTTAAATAATATCTACATTTTATTTTGGTTATGATATTAGGCGTGTAAATTTGAATTTAGAAAAATATTTAATTAAGTGATCATTTGACAGAGCCACATTTTGTTCTTTTTTAATAGTTATTCTTTTTTTTCATTCAAAGAAATATATATATATATATAAACGATCGGTCTAAAAGTGAAAAATCAAACTAAAATAAATTATTTACGTTTCAATATTTGAATATGCATAATTTATTTGCTTATAAATATAACAAATATACAATTTAATACATAAGTAACTAAACATTCTTTAAAAAAAAATTATAAACCTAACAAAATAAATCTTCACTCCCAATAAATTCAAATATTATTATTGCCAATCATGCAATTTCTCAGTAATATCAGCATTAAAACCCAAATAAAATCCATCTTCTTGTACTTTCCAGTAACAAGTACGGATTTTAGCATCGGGATCACCACAATAATCTTTTAAACTTTTATTAAAAACATCGAATACATTTTGTTTTTTACCCCACCAAAAATGACTAAAATAGAGATTGGTTTCAAAAAGATTCAACTTAAAATGAAAATGAAAATCATCGTCCACTTTAAGTAACTGAGTTCCAAAATCATGAGTTTTCGATTTACAATGAATCCATAAAGGTATATTATTATTCGGAAGATCACTAATAATATGAACCTCAAAACGTATACCGTCCTCAACCTTTGTTGTTTCTGAACTGATATTAACAATATATAATATGAGGAGTAAAATGCAAAAGTTTTTTATCAAATTCATTGTTGATTGTTTTGTAATAATATTTTTATTTTAGCTTCATTTTATAGGTATAAATCATTAATGATTTTGATTAAAATTGATTAAAATAAAATCTACATAAAATCAAGTTTATGAAGTTGACTAGATTTAGTCTATTGGTCAACTTTGGTAGTTGAATTAGATGGTAGTTAGATTGTGATATAATTTGTAATTTTTCTACTTTGTAATTAATTTATATAATTAGAGAAGAAATATATATTTTTTTCAAAAATTTGACCAAACGTATCACATTTTAAAAATAAGTATTTTATCTCTTAAAAACTTGATCAAACAGATTATTGCATAATTTAGTTAATTAAAAATTTAATGTGTTCACTTAAATTGAAAAGATTCCATTAATTAGAGTCACTTTTAAATTGTTATTTTTTCTTATAAATCATTCGAGTATCGAGAAGATTTCATTAATTAGAGTCATTCTTAAATTATTATTTTTTCTTATATGATTATTCAAGTATTGCTAAGAATTTATCAAATTTACAATTTAATACATAAGTATAAACCTAACAAAATAAAATCACTATTCAATAAAAAAAGGAAATATATATACTCGCTAATGATGATGGGAGTTGGTGTGTAGTTATGGTGGTATTGTAAGTAATGATTGGTGTTCGTTGCTAGTAATGATGGCGGTGATAGTGCAATAATTCGGTGTAGATCCCAAGTCATTTCTGATTTGATTTTTGAAGTTGGTTCATGTTTTAAGTGAAAAGCTAATTACTTCTTTCTCCGAAAAAAAAGTTTGATCAAATATTTTATTTTATTTATTTGATTTTTCAAAAATCTAGTCAAACATGTTATTACACAATTCAATTAATTGAAAGATTAATATGTTTACTTAGATATTATAGAATAACTAAGGGATCAAATATGTCAAAATCATATTATTGAACTATTGGTGATAAATAATTTGTGTTTGACATGTTTGCTCCTTTAATTATTGATAAATTCTTATTTTAGTTCCTATAATATCATATTAAACTTTTAATTAACTAAATTATGAAATTTGATCCATCTGGTTTTAAATTTAACATAATTAATAACCGTTTCAATACTCAATTTTTCATGTGATATGTTAATTTTATACTGTTAATTATAATTTATATTAATTTGACGATAATACAATTCTATAACTAGTAAAATTAGGGGCAATTCTACGTTGAGAAAAAGGATTGCCCCTAATTTCACTAACAACCAATTTCATAAATATCAACATCGTTTACTGAAAAGTCTATATACATCATCGAATTAAATATATAGCATATTTCTTATATAAAGAGACCACTAATACATATTATTTTTAATTAATTAAAGATTGAAAATTAAAAAATCTGAATCATATAATATAATAACACAAGAATCAAAATGAGAAATTTAATAAGAATTCTTCACTCCCAATAAATTCAAATATTATTATTGCCAATCATGTAATTTATAAGTAATATCAACATTAGCACCCATATAAAATCCATCTTCTTGTACTTTCCAGTAACAAGTACGGATATTATCCTGGGGTTTAGCACAATAATCTTTTAAATGCCTATTATAAACATCAAACACATTTTGCTTATCACCCCACCAAAAATGACTAAAATAGAGATTGGATTCAAAAAGATTCAACTTAAATTGAAAATTAAAATCATCGTCCATTTTAAGTAACCGAGTTCCAAAATCATGAGTTTTCGATTTACAATGAATCCATAAAGGTATATTATTATTCGGAAGATCATTAATAATATGAACCTCAAAACGTACATCGCTCTCAACCGTTGTTGCTTCTGGACTGATATTAACAATATATAATGTGAGGAGTAAAATGCAAAAGTTTTTTATCAAACTCATTGTTGATTGTTTTGCAATAATTTTTTTTGTTTTAGCTACATTTTATAGGGATAAATCATTAATGATTTTGATTAAAATAAAATCTAGATGTTTATGAAGTTGACTAGATTTAGTTTATTGGTCAACTTTGGTAGTTGAATTAGATGGTAGTTAGATTGTGCTATAATTTATAATTTTCCTACTTTGTAATTAATTTATTTAATTAGAAAAGAAATATTTATAAATTTTTTAAAAAAATTGACCAAACTTATCACATTTTAAAAATAAATACTTTTGTCTCTTAAAAACTTGGTCAAACACATTATTGCATAATTTAATTAATTAAAAATTTAATGTGTTCACATAGATATAATAGGGATTAATCAAATTTACTGAAAGCAAACATGTCAGACACAAATTGTTTTTTATAAAAAGTATTTCAAAAAAATACTTTTCAAAATAAATTAATTTACAAATTTGACAAATTTGACAAAACTTACTATTAATTAATCATTTTTAAGAGAGGTAAATGAAAGAAAATTCATAGCAAAAGCAATTGATATTGAAGTTAATTAGTTCTAGTATCTCGAGTAGTAATTAACTTGTAAGTTACACAATATTAGATATTCTTGTCTAGTATGAAATAAATTTCTCTTATTAAATGTTGAGAAAAGGGTTTGATACCTCTAAATTTTACTTTTGGAGCTGATTTGTCCCTCGTTATAATTAATTCATATATACCTTTATAATACACATATACCATTCATTTAACGAAAATAAAAATTTAGTTTTATATTTATATATTTGACTTTAATTTTTTTTTAAAAATCATTTAGGGGTTATATAATTCTTATGACAAAGTTCAATTTATATTTTAATCTTTTTCGTACATAATTTTTTTTTTACTTTTCTTATTATCATTATTTGAATTTCTTATTCTTATTTTATTTTTTTCTTTCATTTCGTAAAGAGAAAAATTAGAACATTTTTTTGTGACTATATTATAATTTAAAACTATTTTTTTAGCTATATTTTAATTTAATTTTTGTATTTTGAAGAAAAAAATTTGGTCATCTATACTAAGTTTTACAAGAATATTAGTGAAACATAAATAAATTTGACCATCAAAATAATAAATCTAAATTAGTCATTCAAAAAAAAAGTCAAAAAATATTTAAAAAATGTTTGAGGAGGATTAAATATACCCATATGGATTTATATTTTTTTAAAAATAAAATGAAATAAAACTAATTTTTTTCATTTCCGTTATAGCAAAGTTCAATGTATATTTTAATCTTTTTCGTACATAATTTTTTTTGACTTCTTTGATTATCATTATTTGAGTTTCTTATTTTTATTTTATTTTTTTCTTTCATTCCTTAGTGTAAAGAAAAAATTGACTATTTTTTGTGGCTATATTATAATTTAAAACTTTTTTTTGTCTATATTGTATTTAATTTTTGTATTTTGAAGAAAAAAATTTGGTCATCTATACTAAGTTTTACAAGAATATTAGTGAAACATAAATAAATTTGACCATCAAAATAATAAATTAAATTAGTCATTCAAAAAAAAAATCACTTTTTTTTAAAAAAAAATGTTTGAGAAGGATTAAATATACCCATATAGAATTATATATTTTTTTAAAATAAAATAAAATAAAACTTTTTTTTTCATTTCTGTTAGAGAAAAAGGATATATGTGAGCCATTTATAAATAAATAAGGGTATATGTAATGTAACTGATCGAATAATCTAAGTATTTTATTTTTACTTAATATTATTTTATACGAATGTAAGTAGTGTGAATATGTCAACTTTCATGTTTTCTTGATTCACAGCCTTTCAAAGAATTAATATATTAATAATTTGTCTCATAGAAATATTCATGATATTATATCGTATGTTATAACTTTTACTCGTAATTTTTATATGATATTTTTGAAATATATATATCAGAATTTAATTGAATCATGCTAATACCAAAAAAATAAAATGATAGAGAAAACTTAAAGTCTAATTTTAATAATACAAAATCAAATAATTAGATATTGATATGATATATGCATTTTACAAACCATTGACATTTTTCAGTTAGCCATTTGATGTGTTAAATTTATATTGTTATATGCTTATATATTATATAATAAATAAAGGGACCTAAAACACATATTTATTTTTTATTAATGGAAGGTTAAATGTGTTGATTATATATTTCCTCTATTTTAAATTATTTGACTTTTAATATAAAAAAATATATGTTTTATTTATTTGTCTATTTTAATAACTCAAGAGAATTGTTTTCGGTTTTGTTATACTTATTTTTAATATTACATAAGGTATTTATAGTCAGATCTAGAGTTTCAAAATATCATTATTAAAATTAATTTAATAAATTACATGTTTAATTAAATTTATGTTAGAAAGCATACAAAATCAACAAGAAGCAAATATTAAACCGAAAAAATAAATATAAATAGATTAAAAGACGAAATTTATAAATAACTTATCGATAAAAAGTAAAATTACTACTTCCAACCATACATAGGATATAGTTGATTTAGTTGAGGACCCATATAAAAACCCTCTTGTTACTTTTCAGTAACAATTTTGTCTTTCGGTATAAGAAATAGAACATCGATATATCAAGCGTCTATTAAAAATATCGAATACATTTTGTTTATTATCTCACTAAAAATGACAAAAATAGAGAGTGATGAAAAAAAAATCATAGTAAATTCAATTTGAAAATTTTCGCCCACTTTAAGTATATGATATCCATTATCTTTATTTCCAGAAGCACAATGATACTATAAAGGTATATTATTATTCGAGAGACCATTAATAACATGAAGCCGGAAAGTTAAATGGAAATCGATTGTTTATGCCATTGAAGAAATATTAGCAATATATAAAATGATAAATAAAACGAAAAAGCTTTTTATTAAATTCATTGTAAAATTTTGTTACAATATTTTTCTAGGGTAGCTAGCTTTTATAGAGGTCAATAATTAAATAATATTTGTCTTTATTAAAATCTATATATGATCAAATTAATTTCTTATATATTATGGTCTACTAAATTAAATATTATTGTTGACTTTTTTTCCTTATCATTTTTTTATTTCATCTTCATATGGTCAATCAAAGTATTGAAAAGAATCCATAAAAGTCATTTTAAATTATTATTTTTTCTTGATCATTCAAATATAGAAAAGATTTCATTAATTAGAGTTACTTTTAAATTGTTATTTTTCCTATAGATCATTCAAGTATAGAGAATATTTTATTAATTAGAGTCATTTTCAAATTATTTTTTTATATTTATCCTTCAAGTATTGAGAAGATTTCATCAATTAGAGTCACTTTTGAATTATTATTTTTCCTTATATAATCATTCAAGTATTGAATAGAGCTGTCAATATGGGTTGAGTAATTTCATCTGGGATGATCTATACAAATATTGAAATTTGAGGGGTCAGGCTGGGTTAGCACATTTTTGGCGTGGGCTAGAAATGATCGGCTCAGCCCACAAGTAAGTGGGCTACGGGCTTGCCGGGTCAGCCATCTTTTCGTAAAAATATACTTTTTTATAATTTTTAAATAAAATTATAATTTTAAAATAGTATCATAAAAATCGACAAGATAATATTACAGTGTGTTAGTGTTGATGTTACTACTTGTTAATCAAATCCACAAATAAAATTATCTTTATATTATTTATTAAGTTTGACTTTAAAGTAAAAACATAAATAGCTAAATAAAAATACTAACCTAATTGTTTTTCAGTGATTATAATAAACACAAAAATTATGACAATATTTCATAAGCTACAGCTTATGTAGTGATTCTTAGAAACTTAAGGGAATTTTATTTCACGACAAGTAGAAAATATTTTCCTAAATGCATATGTATATATCTAACACAAAATAAAAAAAGATAGAATTAGAGGATTATATAGGGTGTGCAAAAATTAATTTATTTTAAGAAAAACTCAATATTATTATATATTGAAGTGGGGTTGAGTAGGGTAAGAAAATTTTGTTTATTATTATTATTATTATTATATATTCACACTTTATTTTTAAACTAATATTAATAATTTATTTTATTTTTATTTTTATAAAATATTTTGTTCATGTGTTGTATCATTTGACAATTTTTTTAAATAAAGAAAAGCGACTATCAAGAGAATATAATAAAATAAAGAGATGTGTTGTTAAACTAATGAGTTAAACCTTTAGGTATGAAACAAAAATAATAATTTAAGTGTGTTTTGACTTTTCACTTTTATTTTTATTAATTGAAGATTAAACATGTTGAACCATACTTTCTTTATTTACTTATACTTATTACATCTTGGTTCTTGAGAACCAAATTATACGAATATAACTCTTATATCTTATTATTAATATAAGAAGAATTACGATTCATAATATTTTTTGAATAATTTTCAAATATTTAATTTTAAAATAAGAAATTAACTTAAATTAATTTAACTTAAAAATTAATTAATTAGCTTAAAATAAAACACAATAAATAAAAATGATAAAAACCGAATATAACACAACAACCAAAAAGCAAAATTTGTTAATAATTTAAGGACCAAAAGTAATATTATTCCATATTACTGCTTCCAAGGATACATATATCCTACTTCATAAAATCTAGGACCAGCATAAAATCCATCTTTTTCTACTTTCCAGAAACAAGTATGGATCATATTACCTGAATTAGAACAAATACGTATCATTAAGAGTTTATTAAAAACATCGAATACGTTTTGATTATTACCCCACCAAAAATGACAAAAGTATAATGTAGACATTATAGGAAAATTCACTTTAAAATCAAAATGAAAATCTTCGCCCACTTTAAGAATATGATATCCAAAATCATGATCTCCAGATGCACAATGATACCATAGAGGTATATCATTATTTGGTAGATCATTAACTATATGAACTTCCCAATTATTAGCAAAGCTATCAACAGTTGATGTTGATATATATAAGACGATGAATAAAATGGCCAAATATTTTATCAAATTCATTGTAAATTTCTTTGTTACAATATTTTTTTAGTGTAGCTACCTTATATAGAGGTGAATAATTAAATAATATTTTGTTTTTATTAAATTCTAGATATGATTAAGTTAATTTCTTATATATTATGGTCTACTAAATTAAATGTTAAAGAAAATTTCATTAAAATTATTGTTGACTTTTTTTCCTTGGACCATTTTTTTTGACTTTCATCTTTGTATGGTCAATCAAGTATAGAAAAGAATCCATAAAAGTCATTTTAAATTATTATTTTTTCTTGATCATTCAAATGTGAAAAGATTCGATTAATTAGTCACTTTTAAATTGTTATTTTTCCTATAGATCATTCAAGTATAGAGAATATTTCATTAATTAGAGTCATTTTTAAATTATTTTTTTTATATGCATATTCAGGTATTTAGAAGATTTCATCAATTAGTCACTTTTCAATTATTATTTTTCCTTATATGATCATTCAAGTATTAAATAGAGCTGTCAATATGGATTGACTTATTCCATCAGGGCTAATCTATACAGACTTTGAAATTTGAGGGGTCAGGCCAGGTTAGCCCATTTATGGCGTGGACTAGAAAATGATCGGCTCAGCCCACAAGTAAGTGGGCTATGGGCTTGCCGGGTCAGCCCTCTTTTCGTAAAAATGTATTTTTTATAATTTTTAAATAAAATTATAATTTTAAAATAGTATCATGAAAATCGACAAGATAATATTACATTGTGTTAGTGTTGATGTTACTACTTGCTAATCAAATCCACAAATAAAATCATCTTTATAATATTTATTAAGTTTGACTTTCAAGTAAAAACATAAATAGCTAAATAAAAATACTAACCTAATTGTTTTCCAATAATCATAATAAACACAAAAATTATAAATATTTCATAAGGTACTGCTTATGTAGTGATTCTTAGAAACTTAAGGGAATTTTATTTCACGACAAGTAGAAAATACTTTTCTAAATGCATATGTATGTATCTAACACAAATAAAAAAGATAGAATTAGAGGATTATATAGGGTGTGTAAAAATTATTTTAAAAAAAAAAAAAACTCAATATTATTATATATTTTGAAAGCGGGGTGGAGTAGGGTAAGAAAATTTTGTTTATTATTATTATTATTATTATTATTATTATTCACACTTTATTTTTAAACTAATACTAATAATTTATTTAATTTTTATCTCATTAAAATATTTTGTTCATGTGTTGTGTCATTTGACAATTTTTTTAAATAAAGGAAAGCGACTATCAAGAGAGTACAATAAAATAGAAAGATGTGTTCTCAAACTTAGGGTTGTTCATGGTTATGGTTAACAACCAAACCAAACGCATTCCAAACCAAACCGATTAAAAAAATTGATATTTGATTTAGTTTGTTTAGGTTCGATTTTTAAATTTTGAAAATCGATACTATTTGGTTAGGTTTTGATTTTACTAAAAAACAACCGCAAGAATAACCTAACCTAACCGACAAATTAGATATATAAACTTTATAATTGTTTATATATTATTCATAAATAAATCAAAAGTATTTTGTTAAAGTTTAAATAACTTAAGACTTTACCATTTTCTCAAGCCCAACACTTTAGTCCAAATATAACAATCTCAAATTTAAATCCATCAAAATCTATTTTAGTCTTTAGCTATTGTACTTCACATAAAATAGTCACACTTTCTCTTAAATGAATCACTTTGTTCGTGCAATGATAAATCTAATATTGCTTAATTGCTTGACTAAACTGACATTAACTTTTTTGTAGATTCTTCATGTACTTAGTGTTTGTGTCTATCAAGATTCATACGTCCTCAAAAAAATTATTGTTTTCAAACTGAATAAATCAAAAAAACCGAACCAAACCGTCAATAACCAAACCGATGGTTATTTTTTTGATTTGGTTTGGTTTGGTAATAGGAATTTAAAAACCCGATTAGATTGGTTTGGTTTTGATTTTAATCAATAACCGATCCAAATCGAACCACGAACACCTCTACTCAAACTAATGAGTTAAACATTTAGGTATGAAACAAAAAAAATAATTTAAGTATGTTTTTGACTTCAACTTTCATTTTTATTAATTAAAGATTAAACATGTTGAACCATACATTTCTTTATTTACTTATACTTATTACATGTTGGTTCTCGAGAATCAAATTATATGAATATACTCTTACATCTTGTTATTAATATAAGAAGAATTACGGTTCATAATATTTTTCGATTAATTTTTAAACATCTAATTTTAAAATAAGAAATTAACTTAGTTTAATTTAACTTCAAAAATTAATTAAATTAATTTAAAATAAAACATAATAAATAAAAATAAACAAAAAAGAATATAACACAACAACCAAAAAGCAAAATTTGTTAATAATTTAAGGACCAAAAGTAATATTATTCCATATTACTCAAAACCAAAAGATGCATAAATTTTACTTCATCAAGTCGAGGACCAGCAAAAATCCCATCTTTTTGTATTTTCCAGAAATAACTATGAATCTTATCACGTACATTAGAACAAATACGCATCATCAAGTTTTTATTAAAAACATCGAATACATTTTTATTTTTACCCCATCAAAAATGACAAAAAGTATAGTGTGGTCTTCAACGGATAATTCACTTTAAAATCGAAATAAAAATCTTGATCCAATCTAAGAATATCATATCCAAAATCGTGATCTCCGATGCACAATAATACTTACATAGAGGTATATCATCATTTGGTAGAGTATTAACTATATGAACTTTCCAATGATTAACAAAGCTATCAACGGTTGATGTTAATATATGTAAGACGATGATTAAAATGAACAAATATTTTATCGAATTCATTGTAAATTTGTTTGTTACAGTATTTTTCTAGTTTAGCTAGCTTATATATAGAGGTGAATAATATAAATAATATTTTATCTTTATTAAAATCTAGATATGATCAAGTTAATTTCTTATATATTATGGTCTAGTAAATTAAATATTAAAGAAAAATTCATTAAAATTATTGTTGATTTTTTTTTTTTGGACCATTTTTTTACTTTCATCTTTATATGGTCATTCAAGTATTAAAAAGAATCCATAACGATCATTTTAAATTATATTTTTTCTTGATCACTCAAAGTATCGAAAGATTTAATCAACTACAGTAATTTTTAAATTATTATTTTTCTTATAAATCATTCAAAGTATCGGAAAGATTTCAATTATTATTTTTTCTTATATGATCATTTAAGTATCGAGAAGATTTCATTAATTAGAGTCACTTTTGAATTATTTTTTTCTTATATGACCATTCAAGTATCGAGTAGAGCTGTCAATATGAACTGACCCATTCTATCCGGACTGACTCATACAAACTTTAAAATTTGAGGGGTCAGGAATGGCTTAACCCATTTTTGTTATGAGCCAGAAAATGATCGGCTTAACCACAAGTATGTGGGCTACGGACTTGTCGAGCCAGCCTTCTTTTCGTAAAAATATATTTTTATAATTTTTAAATTAAATAATATTTAAAAATAGTATTATAAATATCGAAAAGATAATATTACATGGTGTTAATGTTGATGTTAGTACTTGTTAATCAAATCCACAAATAAAATTATCTTTGTAACATTTATTAAGTTTGATTTCAAACGAAAACACAAATAGCTAAATAAAAATACCAACCTTATTATTTTTCAATGATTGTAATAAACACAAAAATTATGACAATATTTCATAGGCTACGACCTATGTAGTGATTCTTAGAAATTTTAGGAATTTTTATTTTATGTAATACATATTTTATAAACATAATTCATATTTAAATTTTAATATTACAAACTTTAAACTAATTTTGAGTTTATACTCTTATTATTTTTAATACTCTACTTTATTTTTAATTAATTTTTAGTATAAATGATAGAATTCCAACCTCTAAGTTCTCTTATTACCATTGTCTCCTATTAGTTTAAAAATTTTCAGAAGCCCTCATTTTCACACATCAGATTAATGTATCAGCGCATCAAATTAATGTGTCTCGTGCATCAGATTAATGTATCATATATAAAATATATATCAGATTAGTGTATCATGTATAATATGTAATGTATCTTACTTAACTATTAACGTATTTCGTGCATCAGATTAATGTATAACGCTTATATTATTGTATCAATTTGAGAAATTTTTGTAATTATAAACTTATAAAAGACAAATGGTAATTTTGTCTTAAAAGTATTGTCCTTTTCCCATTTTTATTTGTCCCACGAGCAGACCTTATACATATTTCTCAAGCTCCACAAGTTGTCAGACTTATTTTGACCGGGCTTAAAAGTTTTTTTCTTAATGGTTTCAAAAATCGTAGCCCAACCCTATCAAATCACGGGTTAGACCAGATCGAATCAACGGGCCCAGCCCATATTGACGGCTCTAGTATTGAGAAGATTTCATTAATTAGAGTCACTTTTGAATTATTATTTTTCGTTAGACGATCATTCTAAGTATCGAGAAGATTTCATCAATTAGAGTAATTTTTGCATTTTTATTTTCTCTTATATGGTTATTCAAGTAACGAAAAGATCTCACTAAATTAATTTTAAATTTTTATTACCTATATAGACATCCAATATTGAAAAAATCCCACTAAAATCAGTTTTCAATTCCCCCCCCCCCCCTTTACTTTAAAAATTAACTCTCTTGATAAATAAAATTGAACAAAAAAAAATTAACACAACAACCAGCAATTAAAAAAAAAGTTTATTAATAATTTAGGGACCAATAAAATATTACTCATTCCAATAATGCATATATGATAGTTGATCAAGTTGAGGACCAGCAAGAAAACCATCTTTTTGTACTTTCCAGTAACAAGTATGGATTTCATCAGGTGAGCTAGAACAAATATGAAATAACTTATGGTTAAAAACATTGAATACATTTTAATTTTTACTCCACCAAAAATGACAGAAGTAGAGAGTGCTTAGCATATGATTCACGGAAAATTCAAAATGAAAATCTTCGCCCACTTTAAGAATATGATATCCAAGATCTTTGTCTCCAGATGTACAATAATACCATAGAGGTATATCATTATTTGGTAGAGCATTAATAATATGAAGTTCATAACGATTAAGAAAGCTATCAATCGTCGATGATGATATATATAGAGTGATGAGTAAAATGGACAAATTCTTTATCAAAAACATTGTTGATTTATTTGTTACAATATTTTTCTTACTTTTGGCTAGCTTATATAAGGATGAATAATTAAATAATATTTTGTATTTATTAAAATCTAGATAAGATCAAGTTAATTCCAAGGGGTCATTTATTCAAATATTAAGAAAATTTCATTGAATTTATTGTTAGACTTTTATTTTTACTTATATAATAATTATTCAAATTAGTGATGGAATGTACAATAAAGAGGGAATTGTGTTACTAATGAGATTCGAACACTTAAGTAGTAATTTATTTAAAGTGTCTGAAGCTTCTTAAAGACATTCGAAATTATTGTATATAATATAATTATATACGTTAAAAATTACCTATATCTTTATTTAGGAGAAAGTATATAATATAATTACCTATATGATCATCCAATATTTTAAGAAGCACCCACTATTAAAACAACTTCTAATTTTTTCTTCCTTGTAACTTCATTCAATTATAGTTTTATATTTTACAAAAATCTATTTCATTTATTAGATATTTTATATGATATGTTATGTTATATTAATTTACTTCTTATTTTTATTTTTTATGTTAGGTAAGATAAAGAATCATGTAGTCATGATAAGATCTAGACTAACTTTAGCTACATAAAAATTGAAATTTTGTCATCTAATTTTAACTATATCAATCAGTGATATTATTTGAAGAAAAAAAACAAATATTAATAATTTTCTCATAATTTTAACCTGATATGAAATGAATTTAAATTTAAAGATGTGACTTGCATTAATGTGTATTATATGAGGCTTAAGGCTCATGTCATTTAGTCATTTATTTTTTAAAAAAATATATATATAGTCTAAATTGTAATTAATTAACAAGAACCTCTATTTTCTAAATTTAATTATTAGTAACTCAACCGTGAAAACATTTTTTTTATGTGACAGTTGACTGAAATGTGACAAGTAAAAATAAATAAACAAAGTATAACACAAGACTCAAAACGCAAAGTTTATTAAAATAATTAAAGTAATATTTTCTCAATTAATATAGATATTATTTCTCCCAACTATGCATTAGACTTAGTTGATCAAGTTGAGGACCCATATAAAAGCCATCTTCTTGTACTTTCCAATAACAATAACGAGTTTTAGTATCAGAACAATGACTAGCCAAGTGCTTATTAAAAACGTCGAATACATTTTGTTTCTTACCCCACCAAAAATGAGTAAAGTAAAGAGTACTCCTTAGAGCATTCATGCCAAACTCAAAATGAAAATCTTCGCCCGCTTTAAGAATATGATATCCAAAATCTTTATTTCCAGATGTACAATGAAACCATAAAGGTATATTATTATTTGGCAGAGCATTAATAATATGAAGTTCGAACCAATCCGGCATTGCTAGTGTTGGACGCATGTTGACGATATATAAGATGATGAGTAAAATACAAAAGCTTTTAATCGAACTCATTGTAGATTTTTTTATGACAATATTTTTTCACTTTAGCTAGTTTATATAGGGATGAATAATTACATGGGTTTTTACCTTTATTAAAGTTTGATAAGATTATTTTTTTTTTAAAATCCTAGATAAATGTGAAATTAATTATACCTTTATTTATTTTGTGTAGTGCAAAGAACACAAAGAAAAATACGTTACAAAGAGAAAAAGAGTTTTTTTTTTGTAAGATGTGATGTAATGACCTTTAATGTCATTTACATTCGCAATACATTTATTAAAATTAACTCTTATCTTTACAATAACTCCTCTTGAAATAACCGATATAAGTTGTGTCTTTTGTGAACATTATGCAACATCACCAAAAAGAAAGAAACTATTTTCGTCCTTTCTTCTTCTTAGAATATTTTTTCGGGTAATTGATTTGAATAACCTTTAAATTTTAATTCATGAGTGCACATATTTGAGAGTAACTGTGAAATCTTAGGAAACGATCAGCTACAACGACTTGCACCAGAGTCGGATTGAAATCACTTTTAAAGCAGGGCTTGCCATGACATAGTATTTATAATAAGTTATTTTCTGCTTTGTAATTCTAGTCCAATATTAATATTGTAGTGTTTTTTTCAATTCCATTCGAAAGTGATTTTCCTTACATACAATATTGATAAATGACTATTACATTGAACAAAAAATTTCTAGATATGTCAAAGCTTGAGCCTTTTAATAAAAATAATTTTAAATGTTGATCACAAAAACTACTGTTTTTCTTTAAGCAATTAGAAGTTGATTATGTTTTTGTTTAACAAACTTCTCAGTCAGGGTTCTAACACTACTATTAATTCTAGGTGTCGTGACTATTAATGATATTGCGAAATTAAAGTTTGAAAAGAATAATAAAATTGTTAGAGGACATTGTTACTTATAAATTTGCTAAGGAAATATGGTATAGTTTGAAAAATAAATATGACGTTGATGATGAAGAAAAAATATATTATCGATCAATGGATTAAATTTCAGATAATTGACAATACGCCAATCATGGAACAAATTCATGAATATAAGAACTTAATTGTTGATTTTCTCAACAAAGATATAAAAATGTGTGAAATTTTTCAATCTAATGTTCTACTTAAAAATTTTCCACCATCTTGGAGTGAAAAGGTACCTTAGCGATGATGAAGAGAGGTGGTACATGTGGCACCATGAGAGGGGTAGTTAGGGGCGGACCCACATAGAGTTTTGCTGAGTGCTTAATAATCACCATCAACCTCGTCTCAAAATCAAGATGTATTTGATAAAATTAACATAGAGTGCCCAATGAATAAATGATTTGACTAGTCCATCGACTCTCGGGTGAGTGCTCAAATGATTTGACTAGTCCATCGACTCTCGGGTGAGTGCTCAAAGCTCTTTTAGTGTAGTTAAGCGCGACTGGAGTTGTAGTAGGGGTAAAGAGTCAATTGGTTTAGTTGTTCCTAGTTATGGGTTTCATTGGGAAAGCGGTGAAATTATTTTAAGAATTGATTAAAGTTAACTAATTTTCTTGTTAAACCACAATTGGTGAGGATTAGGTTTTACGGTTTAGCCTTTAGCCAAATTTATGTATTGATTATAACAAAAAAATATTCATCCTGTTGAAATAAAACACGACAAATAAAAATAAACAAAGAAAATATAACACGAGAATCAAAATGTGATGTTTATTAGAGTAATTTTATCTCCCATTAATATACACTATTTCTCCCAACTATGCATTAGACTTAGTTGATCAAGTTGAGGACCCATATAAAAACCATCTATTTATACTTTCCAATAACAATAATGAGTTTTAGTATCAGAGCAATGATCAATTAAGTGTTTATTAAAAACATCGAACATATTTTGTTTATCACCCCACCAAAAATGACTAAAGTAAAGAGTGCTCCTCAAAGCATTCATTCCAAACTCAAAATGAAAATCATTGCCCACGTTAAGAATCTGATATCCAAAATCTTTATTTCCACATGCACAATGAAACCATAAAGGTATATTATTATTCGGGAGAGCATTAATAATATGAACTTCGAACCAATCTGGCATTGCTATTATTGGACGTACATTGATAATATATAAAGTGATGAATAAAATACAAAAACTTTTGATGAAATTCATTATAGATTTTTTTATGACAATATTTTTTCACTTCGATCAGCTAGTTTATATAGGAATGAATAATTACATAATTTTTGCCTTTAACAAAATTTGGATAAGATCCTCTTCTTCTTATCCTTAATTATATAGATATATTTAACATATTATGAAAATTAATAATGAAGACATTCTATATAATTTATCATAGTACAGTCAAAGTCAAAACTTTTATTTGACTAGAGAATACCTCATGGATATGAAAGGTTCAATTTTTATTAATTGGATTATTGGATAATTTTAATTTTTAAGAGTTAATTACGTTACATAAATTTTGATTAATATTTTAAATATTCTTTTCTTCAGAATATTGATAAGAGAAAAATTGCAACTTATATTAATCTATTTTTTAATATAGTTTCAAACATCTAAATTCTCAAACATCTTTAGTTTTGAAGATTATTTAAGTTGATTTTCGTTACTTAAAATATGATAAGTAAAAAGTTAATGAAGAGAGTATTAAAGAATCTTTGAAATGTGAATTCTAAAATTGATGATGTACGATCTATAGGTTGTTTGGTCGAACTTTTAAAATGAGTGTATTTGAAATGTGTTTTTTGAATTTTTTTAAAATATTTTTATGAGAAATTTATACATGTTGATCCCTCAGTTATTGATTAGTTCTTATTTTATCCCCTATGATATATGCGTTGGCACATTAAACCTTCAATCCATACCCTCCATTAATATGGATATTACTCCCCACTCCTACAAGTTTCAATATTACTACTTCCAATCATATATTTTCTCTAATTGACCAAGTTGAGGACTCCAAAAAATCATATTTTTATATTTTTCAGTAACAATGACATCTTTTAGTATAAAAACATTTATTTAAAAACATCAAACATATTTTATTGTTTACCCCATCAAAAATGATAAAAGTAGAGAGTGTTTTCCAAAAAGTATGACAAAGTCGAATAAAATTCAACGCCCACTTTAAATTTTTGATTTCAAAATCTTAATTCTTAGATGCACAATGAAATCACAGAGAAACATTGTTATTTGGGAAATCATTAATAATATGAATCCAATACTTATTATACGGAAGATGAATTTTAATCAGATGAACATTCTTATCATTCGCCATTGTTGTTGAATAAATATAAATGATATAACCAATACAAATTGTGGTAGAGTGACAAAGACTTATTTATTTTAATTAGAAGTCTCGAGCTTAAGCCTCTGCATGACATATAAGGTGATAATTGATATGCAAAATACAAATTTTTTTGATCAAATTCATTATAAATTTTTTTTATGACAACCTCTTTTTTTCTTCTTTTTACTTTATATAGTTTATATTGGGATTAGTAATCAAAATGATTTTTGCCTTCATTAAAATCTAGGTAAGATAGTAAATAACTTGATGAATTTTAATTATAATTAATTGTTCTTTGCCTTAATGAATGACATATTTAAAGAGGAAAAGGCCTTTGGTGTGTTGTATTTACCATTTTGTCCAACGTGAGCTTGATGCTATGAATTAATTGATGATATTATTAAAGCTACATGTTTTGTAGAAATAATAAAAATAAAAATAGCGTTATTATCGAACATTGCAGGCTAAGCATTTATTTTTCGTACATCGTTTTACATCGAGAAAAGAGATGTGTACCTCCAGCAACAACAAGAATGGAATTATAGGCTCCTATGCTGGGAGCATTTCGGGGTATAGGTCTAACCACCTCAACTCCCCGTTTCTGGCATGCTAATATTATTAAAGTCTCTCGATGGTGAAGAATCGCTCGAAAGCACGGGATGAACCCTCCTTTCCTTTACGTCATCCACCACCCTGTCCTATCCACTCTCTCCAAATCTCAACTCGTAATTTGAAAGAGGAAATAAAAAAGATTTGGCTGCTTTCTTTCTTGGGAAAGACCAAATCTACGGTCACACTTTAATGAATGAGCTTCAACCTAGACATCAAACTCATCTTGAGCTTATTTACCGTTGAAAAGAGTACTATTCGTAACTTGGCCTTTTAATTTGATAAAAAGGAAATATCCACCAATGCAAAGATATTTTAGTAGGCAAACAACAAAGAGATTATAATAAGGAAATTATTAAAATAATTTTTTATATTAAAATTTACATTTATCATTATTTTAAAATATATTTAATAAATATCACTTTAATATCGTAGATTTCAAATCAAATAAAAAATATAAATATGAATATTATCATCTTATTTATGATAGGACGACATCTAGCTTTGTGAGGGCTGCTAGACCATACTTGTTTTTAATTGCATCTTTATCATTCCTTTTAGTAACTCATACAATTTTTTATTTATTAGAGCTTATTTAATTCAGAGGTGTCAAAATTAATTCATAAAATTATTTATTTATTAATTAAATTTATTGTGACCTTTTCTTTTTGTTGATAAATTCAATTTGGCCTACTAAATTTAGCTCAATCAACCAAATACAATTTATCGTATTAAGTGTGTTTATTTTTGTAGAAGTGTTATTTGAATTAAATTATATATTTTTTATTATTTATTTAATAAAACAAATATCAATTGAATAATAGTTTATATTAATTACATTTTAATTAATAAAATTTAGTTTATTAACCTTTTTGTGAATTTTCTTCATCATACGTCGAACCACTTGATAAAAATTTTAGATCGGTTATTGAGTTTGAATCCTGACTTTTGAGTATACATACAAAAATCTTATAAAGAGTATTCTTCAACGAGACCGATTTAGAATTAATCATACTTTAATGCAAATATCAAACATTAAATGAAAATAAAAATAAAAAATAAATAAAAGGGATGAGAAATCATTTTGGTCCTTCCTTAGATATTATTTAAGAAAACTTAAATAAATATACTATTAATAAAAAATATTTAACATTTATTGCAATAATATTTTTTTCACCTGATCACTTTTACTACATTTATCATACACTTAATTCATATTATAAAGAACAATTTATTATTCACATATAAAACAAGTTTTATTTATGAATAATACATTAATTACCATTTTAACACACTTATAATACAATATGTCAAATTCTTATCAAACAAGCATAATATATTTTAAAAAAAAATTATAATACATATATATTACATACTTAATTCACTTTTACTACATACTGCAGATTTAACATAATATTGCTATAAATGGTAATAAATAAAAAGTATCCGTAGTTATTTACTCTATTAAAAAACACCCATCCACATAATTTTTCCTATTATTTATTATATAGTTGTATGCATCCAACACAGACTACTTTTTTATATTTGAAAAGGCATAAAATCATTTTTTATTTCGGGGAAAGATAAATATACTTGTAAGTTTAAAAAATAATTCACATATAATTTTGGTAAGGTAGTGAAATATATTTTAACACATTTTTTTTCATGTCAATTATTATATTTGGATCGCATCAAATTAAGAGATTGATATTGTCTCAGATACATGATGAAATAACATCAAAAATGATAAATAATCATAATTAAAGCTCGAGTTTAACCTAGACTAACAATAAACTTATGTACCAAGAATTTTAATTAGTTTTGAACAAATTAAAATAACTTAATATTCTTTTTATTAGCTCTTTCATATTTACCTTATTGACAACAAAATGATCTACAAATACCAAAAATAAATTCTATCATACCAATCACACTCTATATAAAATTAAAACACCACCAAATAAGAACCAATGCACAATATGTATTTTCGAAAAATAAATATTAATTCATTTTTGTTGAAACACATAAACATATACACAATGAATAACACATAAAATCATAATATTAAAATTAAAAATTTCTATATAGTAAAAAATTAAAAATAACCTTCATTTAATTCAATGAATATATATAATTTTTTTAAAAAACACCCTAGTAAATAAACTCTATTTTCAACCATCTTTAACAAAAGTAAAAAATAAAAATAACATTTTTACAATTTGTTTCCTCATTATTCTCCTCAACAAATTCTTGTTTCTTTTTCTCCAAACTAGAAAATTTTCTAAAATTAGTAAATTAAAAAGCAACGAAAGCAAAAGCAATTTTTTTTTTGAGCTAAAAACTCATTTTATAACTGAAAAAGTCTCTTTTTATTAATTAATTAATTTTAATATATTTAAATATAATAAAAATTAAAACCCTAAAACCCTAGTAGTTGTTTCTTCTAGAGCCTTCTTTGTTCTTCTCTAAATAAGCCCAAACTTGTTCATATCTCCTCTCTTCAGTTTTCTCTCTTTTTTCTCAGCTGCAAAATTTTTTCTTGTACAATTATGTATCGTTTTGCAGCAAAACTTGCTTCTAAATCCAGGTATTTTCTTGATTTTTGATTTTTTTTCAAGCCCCATCTGTATATTATGCATAAAAATGTGTTCTTTGTATAATTGTGTATCATTTGAACTAGATTTTATGTAAATCTTGATTTTAACAAATACCCATTTTCTTGTTTGTACAGGGTAGCCAGAAGCAGCACCCAACAGGTAATTCTTTGCTTGTAGATCAGAAAAGTTACAATTTCTTATGAAAAATGTGTTCTTTTTGGGATTGGATTGGTGTTTGAGATGATTTTGTATGCAGGTTGGTAGTAGGTTGAATTGGAGCAGAAACTATGCTGCTAAGGATATTAAATTTGGAGTTGAAGCTAGGGGACTGATGCTTCAAGGAGTTGAGCAGCTTGCTGATGCAGTTAAAGTCACTATGGGTCCAAAGGTTGTTATTTTAATGCCCCATTGATGAGTAATTGAAGTTACAATAGTATTAGTACTCATGTTAAATATTGAATTCAAGTTCTTGTTGTTAGTGATTTCGATATTATGTTTTCGACGTGCATATGTTAGTACATTTTACTGCTCTGATTTGTATTGTGATGAATGTGCTAGAAAAATCTACTAAAGGGATCTGTCTGAAAGTGTAAAGGGGGGGGGGGAGTTGACTTTTTATTTTCGGTGTCTCAGAGATGAGTCGACTGTTACGGAAGGAGATACTTAAATTAAAGAACTTGAAAAGTATAGACAAAGTAGAATGACATCAGATGTTTTATACTGGTTGAGATCCTATGTGAATCTTAGTCCAGTCTCCTTGAGTTGGAAGGTTGTTCTAAGTATGTTGTAGTTTCTCTATGTCTATACTCAATCTTTTCACTGTTGATTGATACCATGTTTCACCAATTCCTCTCCTCTCTTTTGAATACACAACTATTTCTTTCAGGAAATATAATGCTTGTTTAGAGTAAAACATAATTGTTTGAGAAGGTTTAGACAAGTGTATATCTTCTTAATGTCTCCTTTAATAGTTTTGGGATTTAGCCGTTGAGGTCTTTAACAGATATGACAACCCAAGAGATTTAATACTTTGGAGGAATACTTAGATGATCTTTTTCCAACAAGTGCATAGCTTTCATATTTCTTCGTTTGTAAGTCTTAATAGTCTCCAAAAAGACTTGATTAGCTTCTAGGGTTTCAGCGATAAATGTGTGTTAGTACCTGTTTTCATAGAAGACGTTTGATTGCACTTGATTACTGATTTGAGATCTTGGGCATTGATCGGTGCAGAATTTTCCTATTTAATTCTACTTCTTCTATATGCTTCCTTCCTTATTTATGAGATGCTGATTGATTCCTTTCAAAACGGTTATATTTGCATAGAGCTATTTTCCTTGATTTCCTTTGAAAGAGCTTATGATAAGCTGTTGAATCCTGCATACATAAAAAAACATTTACATTTTGTCATCATTAAAACCAAAACCTAACACCATCTATATCCAAGTTGCTCGGGTTCTTCTTTTGGTGAGGTACTCATGGCGACACGACGTGGGTGTGGGATCTGTACTCTATATGGTCAAATGATTTTGGGTACTTTGACCAAAATTGATGAAGAAATTCCGGACATACTCAATGGTTTCTAAAATCAAAACAAAAGCGAATGTGAAATTGAAGAAAATAGAATACCTTGTAGATAGAAATTTCTGTGTTACTCCTTTTCCTTGTATCTCCTTTCAGGATTCTCCTCTTAATTATTATTTTCTTCTCAAGTTTTCCACCTAATATCTCATAATTTTTGTTTTATAATTATACTTTTTAATATTTGAATTATTTTTAGGCGAATCTCCACATGTATTCATACCTGTATATCCTCGCATCTAAAATTTTACATAATCAATGATCTGACCCCTAGATCCGCATCCATATCGGACACTTGCACCCAAGTCCAATACAATTAGATCTATATTTAGCATTTTAACATCTTGAAGCGATCTAATTTTCATGCTTATTACAGTGCAACTGTAAGTGGCTTAGAGTGACTTGTCTCCTATAAAAGACGCTTCGTGGGATTGTCACTAAAAATTTAATCAGTTCTGCTGGTTCTTGTTGGTTATGACTCTTCTTCCCAAGTAATTTATAATCAAGATGTTGGAAAGCTTAGCATCTAATTGTTCCCTTTCAATTAAAAGTGAAATATGTTACTAGTTCTCTCCTTGTTTGTACCATTTGAGGTTGGAGGATGACTTGACAAGCAAGACTTCTATATGCTGATGACTCACAGGGGACAAAATATAAATTGGAGCACCATCAGTATATTCTCGATTCTGCTGAGAATGAATTCACTAGGTGACAACTAATGTTTTATATTTATTTATGAAGGGTCGTAATGTGGTGATTGAACAAAGTTGGGGTGCACCCAAGGTGACAAAAGATGGTGTCACTGTTGCAAAAAGCATCGAATTCAAGGACAAAATAAAAAATGTTGGTGCCAGCCTTGTAAAGCAAGTTGCCAATGCCACTAATGATGCTGCTGGCGATGGTAAGATTTCATATATAGTGCTCCTTCTCTGTGTGTCTTCATTTGTGCCTGGTTTGATTGTTATTTCTAAAAATCTATCACATCTCTGCTTCAGTTAAACTCTTAACTCTGTATTTCAGGTACCACTTGTGCAACAGTCCTCACCCGAGCAATATTTGCTGAAGGGTGCAAGTCTGTAGCTGCTGGTATGAATGCAATGGATCTTAGACGAGGTATCACAATGGCTGTCGACGCTGTTGTAACAAACCTGAAAAGCAGAGCACGGATGATAAGCACATCCGAGGAGATTGCCCAGGTATCTTTGCTGGCTTCAAACTTTTATGAATCACAGTCCACAGGGTATCTTTCCTGGTACTGAAACATTAAATATTGTTTTAGAATTGAGGGGGTAAAAGAAGAACCTAACTTGCTCTTCGGTGCAAGAATAATTTCGAAACACTAATGCACTAGACAATGGAATGAGTTGTCAATCTTCTGTTCTAGAGTGTTCCTGCTGCACAGTTTCCAATAAGATTATGATATCATGACCCTTTGATAGGTTGGTACAATCTCTGCAAATGGAGAACGGGAAATTGGTGAGATAATTGCAAGGGCTATGGAGCAAGTAGGAAAGGAAGGTGTCATCACTATTCAAGTAAGTAATTTCTTGATACTGTTAATGTTACGTGCATGGTCCTGTTTGCGATAATGGTTTGAGATTTTTCTGATGTTTCTGGTCTGGTAAAATCTTAATTTCTTTAATGCCTTTTCCGATGTACTCTCAAAGAGGAGAAGATGTTGAGTTACCACTAAATTTATTGTCATTTGATCCATTTGAGTTGGTAATAGCAAAAAATAAAAATTACGCAAGAAATTGACATTTGGAACTCTGGCGGTCTTTTTATTACTCAGATAATAATATTGTATAATCCTTTTACTTACTGATAACTGAGTTGGAATCATATGAAATCTTGTTGTGAAGACGTCACACCAACTCATTTCCTTCGTAAAAAAAGATGTGACACTGACTCATTTCTAATATCATGCAGGATGGAAAGACACTGCTTAATGATTTGCAAGTTGTTGAGGGGATGAAGTTGGACAGGGGCTACATATCCCCATACTTCATCACAAATGAGAAGAATCAGAAATGTGTATGTCTTTAGTTTGTCAAATATTAACTCGTCTGCATGAATGATGTGGCAGTCTTTTATTTACAGCCAGCCTCTTCTTTATTTGAATTCACAACTATTTTGATACCTGACAGGAGCTGGATGACCCACTTATTCTTATTCATGAGAAAAAGATCTCAAGCATAAATGCTATTGTGAAAGTGTTAGAATTGGCTTTGAAGGTACTCTTTCTGCTTCTGAGATTCTTGGAGTTTCAACTATGACCTTTGGAGTCGTTTCTTACTCTTACTTCATATATTTAGAGACAAAGGCCCCTCCTAATTGTGTCCGAAGATGTGGAGAGTGAAGCACTCGCAACACTTATTCTGAACAAGCTTCGTGCTGGAATCAAGGTAATTTGCTGCTTTGAGTAGAAACATGTTTTCTTCGCTGATAGTCTGTAACACGTTGTTCAGCTAATTATACTGGAAAATACTGCAGGTTTGCGCCATAAAAGCACCAGGATTTGGTGAAAACAGGAAGGCTAATTTGCAAGATCTTGCTGCTTTAACTGGAGGCCAGGTAAGGAACTGTTTTGGTATGCTCCTTGTATAAGATATTTGCTATTTCTTCATACATCACCCACCGTTCTTCTCCGTGCATGATAGGTCATAACGGAAGAACTTGGAATGAACATTGAAAATGTAGAGTTGGAGATGCTGGGAAAATGCAAAAAGGTAATTTTTTTTTAAGTGCATCCCTTCTCTCTGGTATTATTATGGTGCACGTAAAGTACTATAGTAATTCTTGTTTAATTTTTCTATTTTTTTGCTGCTGAACATTTCTGCTTTCTGTAGTCTCATTGCATTTACTTCTTTTTTTCTTCTAGGTGACTATCTCCAAGGATGACACCGTTGTTCTTGATGGTGCGGGTGAGAAGAAGGCCATAGAGGAGAGATGTGAACAGGTATGTTTTGTGTACATCTGCACTTATATCATCAATATATACACCATATTATCTGTATTTGTGGGGTTGAACATATGTTGTTGCTCTTTGTATTGACAGATTAGATCAGCAATTGAACTGAGCACATCTGATTATGACAAGGAGAAATTGCAGGAGAGACTAGCTAGGCTTTCAGGGGGTGTTGCAGTGTTGAAGGTATGCAATTTAACTGCAGTTTGTATTTTCTGAGAAGCTAAGAATGCAGAGAAACGGATCCCTTACACGTATAAATAATTTGCAACTTTTAGTATAAGCTTGCAAATAATCAAAAAAAGAATTGTAGAAGGTACATTAATTTGAATTAGTATGGGTTTGCCAGGTAGGAGGAGCTAGTGAAATTGAGGTTGGTGAGAAGAAAGACAGAGTTACAGATGCTTTGAATGCCACAAAAGCTGCTGTCGAGGAAGGAATTCTTCCAGGTTATTACATGTTCACGTCTCTTCATGCCTGGTCTGTCTAACGGTCTCACCTAAGAACCTATAGTGGGAGACTAATCCGGTTCTTGTCATGCAGGTGGTGGGGTTGCACTTCTTTACGCATCAAAAGAGTTGGACTCATTGCCAACAGCCAACTTTGACCAGAAGATTGGTGTTCAAATTATTCAGAATGCTCTGAAGGTCTTAACATCTTAACAAATTTTGCTATCACATTTGCAGATTAGATTCCTGAAGTGTTGTTAATTCTCAGGAATAAGTATTTGTCAAATCATAATCAGTAATGTTTTGGAATGAATTTCTAATTGCAGACACCGGTATATACAATTGCCTCTAATGCTGGGGTGGAAGGATCAGTAGTTGTTGGCAAACTGTTGGAGCAGGATAACCCGGATCTTGGATATGATGCTGCAAAAGGTCTGAACGCGCACTCATCTCTTGTTCCTTTCGATTTTCCACCTGATAAATGATTCTATTTCCTAAAAACTAGAAATTAATCTCGTTCTATGTTCATCTATGCAACAGGTGAATATGTTGATATGGTAAAAGCAGGAATCATCGATCCATTGAAAGTAATTAGGACGGCCCTGGTTGATGCTGCTAGGTGAGAGCATACTCTTATCCTTTCGTCTTCCAATTTACTTGCTCTCTCGGCTAATATGTATATGCATTCTTGCTGTTTTTGTTGTGTATGCAGTGTGTCGTCTTTATTAACTACAACTGAAGCTGTTATCGTTGAGCTTCCTAAGGATGAGAAGGCAGCCCCAGCTATGCCTGGTGGTGGTATGGACTACTAATGCACTAGCAAAGAACACTGATTCAATTTGCCTGACATACAATTTAGCACACAGAATAAGAATTTTAAGGTTGTTGCTCATGCTACCTCAATTGTAACACTAGCAAGAGATGTTTTTGTAGGTTGAGAACTTGTAATATTTGCAAGACAATGCGGCTTCCTCATTTTTAATCTACTTCCTTCTTCTCTGTGACTCTCTCTGAATTTCAAGAATTTTCGAAGTAGAGAGACTGCTAACCTCATATACAGAGGTTACCTGGTACCAATTGGATAAGTAAAATGGCAAAATTTTCTATTGTTGGTAAGATGAAGCTGACATATATTACAAATGAAACTGTGATATTCATATTATTAGAAGGTATAAAGTCTACAGCAAACAAGATGCTATATAGCTTCACATTTGATCTAAATGAAATGGACACATTCATTTCTCCTCTAAAAGCATTAAAGGTGATTGATTCTTACTTGACCTAGTGCAGTAGCTTCATCAAGTACATATAATGAATCAATCAAAAGTGTCCGCAGTGAAGCTGGACCTCTAGCCATGTCCATCGCTATTTCACTTGCGACACCAAATATAGCCAATGCAGAAGCTGTTGCTTCAACAGCATGGTACGGATCAACCGCGACAAAGGCAGCAATGAGGGCAGTGACAGAACATCCAGATGCAGTAATTTTTTGCAACATAGGCACCCCATTATGAACACAAACAACCCTATCACCGTCTGTGATATAGTCAACAGCTCCAGAAACAGCAACTACACTACCACTTTGTTGAGCAAGGAACTTAGCAGCTTCAACAGCATCACTTGAACCATGTACACTATCCACACCCTTAAATCAGTCAAAATAGAAACAGATGAGACATTATGAGCAATAATGAACAGATGAGAAATTGTAATACAGTAATGGCGTGTTCTCAGTTCTCACAAACAAATATTTGTGTATCAAAAAGTACTAATCTCCCTATCAACTTCTCTAAATTTTAGCTTGGAAAGGTTAAAAAGAAATCAAGTGTATATCGCCTTGATGTTTATGACCACTGGTAGCAAAATTTGTCCTAAAAGAAGACGAAGACGAATCATCATCACATATGTTAGAACATACACAACTATCACTTAAATTTTACCAAAATTGATGCTCAAAATACTGTGTTACCTTGGAATTTGAATCAACACAACCCTTAAAAAGAGCAAGAATCTCAGACCCATTGCCTCTAACAACACTAGGCTTTAAAGCAAGTAGCTCCAAACACGCCTTTAACCGGAAACTTGACCCACCGGCAGCTACAGGATCAAGCACCCAAGGTTTTTTCGATTGATTCGCCACCTGTGCGGCCAATTTCATACCGGGTAACCAGTCAGGAGTGAGGGTTCCGGCATTTATGCAAACCCCAAGGGCTTTTGGAGTAAATTCTGGGATTTCTTCAACGGAATGAATCATCGCCGGCGATGCGCCGGCGGATAACAGAGTATTGGCCATGAAATCCATTGAAACGAAGTTGGTTATACATTGAATTAATGGGGATTTTTGACGAACTAATTCGAAATGAGTCCATGCTTTTTTGGGCCAATCAAAAGGGTTTTGTTGAGCTCCCTTTTGAGGTTCAATGGCGTTACTACTTTTGTCTTCTTCCATAGGAGTGTACAGGCGAGCTGATAGCTCTGTTTGGATGATTGTATTATGGAAAAGGGGAGTATATGCTATCACTAGATTTACGGAGGTAAAGTGTTCGTATATCTTTGCAAAAATAAATAGTTATTTCCAAAAGTTTATAACCGATATGATGCTCTGAGGAGGCGGCATCCTCCTATAATAGTTAGCTGTACTGAACAAGCGAGTCATGGATCCGAGGAAAGAAAGAGACCGCCTATACTATCCTCCAACTAAATAATGAATAGGATAATTTATATTCTTATTAACGACCTTCATAACTTCTTATCTAAGATCATGTTTTCGATAAGGATATACTCGTATTCTATCTAATTATCTCTCTCTCCAACATTTCTACCTTTCCTCAACTGACTGTATCAGGGTTGGTGGTTGAGTCTCGAGATCAAAGTCAGGATCTAGAGTCGAGAGTTGGGCCTTAGATTAGTATTGGAAATTGATTTATGAAGCAGTACAAAAAGTTGTGTTTCGAATAAAGTTGAGTCGGATGATAAGATAAAAAGATTTTTTTTGTGAAATAATTTAAGAGTCTCACGTTCCTACATGAGTTTGACACAAAAAAGCGGAGAATTTATTTAGAAACATAATTAATAATTGGTATACGTGCCTCCATGATACAATGAATCTAAAAAGTATATATATAAACACTTGAAAGACATCCGTTATCGCCGGCAGCACTGATAATTTACAACAAAATGCACAACCACCACCTTCAACCGCCGCCAACTACCACTTTCACCGGCGGCGTTGCCGGCAGTAACAACAGTAGCATTTGCCGGATCACTTTTTCGACACCCTTTATCCTCCTTATCACCACCATATTCTCACTTCTCCTTATACTTTCCCTTTCCTTTTCCCCTTCTTCTACCTCTCTTCCTCCTCACCCTAATCCTTCCCTTTTCCCCAATTTCCATAACTATCTCAACTCCCCATCAAACCCAAATGACCAAAATACCCTTCCATCCACCCCACCCACCCCACCTTCAATTGCATATCTCATATCTGGATCCACTAAAGATTCTTCTAGAATCCTCCGTTTGTTGTTTGCTGTGTATCATCCAAGGAATCAGTATTTACTTCATCTTGATAGAAAAGCTACTCAGAAGGAACGTGATGATTTAGCAGTTGCTGTTCAATCTGTGCCGGTTTTTAAAGCTGCACAGAATGTAAATGTTATTGGAAAAGCTGATTTTCGATACTCGATTGGGTCTTCTGCATTGTCTGCTACACTTCATGGGGCTTCCATTCTTTTGCGGCTTTCGAATTCTTGGGATTGGTTTATTAATCTCTCAGCTGATGATTATCCACTCGTTACTCAAGATGGTATCAAAATGAAAAGATTTAACTTTTATATTGCTAGCTACTTTTTGAGCTTTTTGTGTGTTGAATTCCATGTTTTTTGAGTTTAGGATGTCAGTTAAGATTGGTTTGCTTTAGCGAGTAGTCGAAAAACTATGTGAAGGCGAGCTTATCTTTAAAATGAACATGTAGCAGTTACCTTGAGGAATTAGTTAAGGTATCTGCAAGCTGGCCTGGACACCATGGATGTTAATAAAAGAGTTATCTTTAGATTGACAATTACTGAGTTAAAGATTTTTAGCTTTTATTTGTGTTCGTTTTCGGATTTTCCTTTGGTAGCTAATTTTTGGGAGGTTTGTTGAATTCCATGTTTTTTGAGTTTAGTATCTCAATTGAAATCCTATCTAAGATTGGTTTGCTTCAAGCGAGTAGTCGAAAAACTATGTGAAGGCGAGCTATTTTTAAAATGGACTTGGTGGACATAGTTTCATTGGTACTTGTGCAGGTGGGAGGGAGGTAGCAGGTACCTCTGGAATTAGTCAAGGTATCTGCAAGCTTGTCCGGACACCATGAATATTAATAAAGAAGTTTATCTTTAAATTGTCCATTGACCAATCTAAAGATTTTGCTTTTATTGTGTTCGTTTTTGAGTTTTCTTTTGCTAGCTACTTTTTGAGCTGTGTGTGTGTGTAGGATTCCATGTTTTTTGAGTTTAGTATCGCAATTGAAATCTTATTTAAGATTGATTTTCTTCTGTAATATCTTTAAAATGAACTTGGTGGCATAGTTACACGGTAACTGTGTAAGTGGGAGTAGCAGGTACCTAGTGGAATTAGTTGTGGTACCTGCAAATTGGCCTGGACACCATGGTTATTAATAAAAGAGTTGTCTTTGAATTGGCCATCGACCACCTTTGTCATGAAGGGATTATTCATGCACTTAATGCAATTCGTTTCTCCGAGAAGTTTGTTAGAAATTGTAGAAGTAGTTCATTGAGGTTGGTAACTTTTCTATAAATAGAAATGTCTTACCTGAACAAGTTTGTTGGTATTTTGGTTGGCTTGCCGTAAGATTTTACATCAATGAATTGTGTAGTTGAAATCATATCTCCTTATACCGGGCTATCTCGTTGGTGTTTAATGATAACTGATGTTTGTAATGCAAACTCTTGTCATTGAACTGTGCCATTGGTGTGTTTGTATTGGTTGCGCTACAAAATAATCAATAGAGTATTTCATTGAATTTATTTCTCCCTATACCTCGATTTCTCTTTGTTGATGACCGATGATTTATGTGGTGCAAATTCTCGTTGATTTTCAGATCTTCTGCACATTTTATCATATCTACCCAAGGATCTTAATTTTGTCAACCACTCGAGCTACATCGGTTGGAGAGAGTATGACTACATCCTTCTCCTGTTATATGTTTCTATATGTACTAACTTATCAAAAAAAAAAGAAGTAGTTTCTATATATAGTTATGTTTAAATGGTATGAACATGTAGATAGCACGTGCTTCTAGAGTTCAGTAATATTGCTATTTTGGATTGTGTAGGTCAAAGAAGCTGAAACCAATAGTTGTGGATCCAGGGCTCTATCTTGCAGAGGAAAGTGAAGTATATTATGCCACTCAAAAACGGGAACTGCCAGATGCTTATCGATTATTCACAGGTGAGGATGCTGGTTATCGTTTTATTTGCTTCATTAGGTATTGAATTTGTGAATAACGTTTGTGCTCTTTTTCCTGTGATTGAGAAAAAATATTTTCTTGATAAGGAGGGACAACTCTAACACTGAGAACAAGAAACTCTTTTATTAAGAGAAAGGAGTAAGGACTAAACTAGAAAATAAAATTGAAACAGAAATATTATGCAGTATGAAAATAAGCAAAATATGATATACATGACTAACTGGAAAAAGGTGTACTACTTGTGATGACACCATTGTTCCTCTCACTTCACTTTTATCTTCTTCTTTTTTAAAATTAGAAGAAAAAATATCCAAATATCATGAACAATTCATCTAAATATCATCAACAACTAACTACTTTCCTCAATTCCTATTTCTTCCATTGCTCTCCTCATCTGACATCCAATCCTTCATCATCCTCTCGAAGTTCACTTAACGTTATGTTTTGCCATTTAAAAACCAAATCTATTGCCACAAGAACTATGGTTATTGTGAGGGGAAGAGGGGTTGGGTGTGGGGCATCCCAGAGAGGTGGTTTCAGAAGGAAATGTTTACTGGAGTCTGGAGATGTATAGACGCAGAGAAAATTACAAGTCTTTCACTTATCAAAGGAAAAGAGGAGTCTTTGACTACGGAAACAGGGTTCAAATTCCAGTGAAGACAAAAAAATAAGTTTCATTTCCTTACATTTAATGAAGCTTTGATGGGTAAATGTACCCGATAATCATGGTAGAGATGCGCATAAGCTGATTTGGACACCATTGTTATCTTACAAAAAGAGCCTTTGACAAAATTCTAGGGTTCCATTGAAGGTTTCTAAGTGGAAACGACAAACCTATAGTCCGGAACTGAAAGAGATTAGAAAGTTGAGGCAATTAGTTTGAGGCAAGTAGAACGTTCTGCACACGGTTTCAGATCCTTCACCCATTCATTTTTTTTTTGAAGAGGAAATAAACCCTTCATCCATTCATTTATCAATCTTATAACATTAAGAAGCAAGGAAACCATCTTTCTCCATACGGTTTTCCGTCACATATTAAGCTTTAAACGCTTTTGCATTTCTATCCAGCCAAAATCGCCAATCTGTTACTTGAAGTCTATACCTTGTAAACGAATGATTTTCAGTTGAACTCTAGCTTTGGATGAGTATATAAGGGAAAGGATTGTCTTGAAACAATTTCTTTGAAACATGCATGCACCATGTAATCATAAAATGATTTCTAGGGGAAGTAATTTAGTGAAAAAACGCTCTTCTATGATCTTTCAGTGAATGTAATGAAAACATATTTGATTTGTTACTGAGACAAAGCCACATGGTGCAACTTAGTTCATCAAGTATCAACAACGATAACAACAAACTCGGTGTAATCCCACAGGTGGGGTTTGGGGAGGGTCCAGTGTACACACAGACCTTGCCCCTACCTTGAGAAGGTAGACAGGCACAGGTTAATCAAGTATCAAAACAATTTTTTTTTTTGCATTTTAAAGGAGGAACAAGCTACTCTGACTTTGTCTAATTTTTTTACTATAGGAACTTAGTACTTAGTCCAATTCTAGTTGACGAGATGAAGTTGCTCGGATGGTAAGCACACCTTATCTCCAACCCGAAAGTTGCGAGTTCGAGTCACCAAGGGAGCAAAAGGGTGGGACTTGGGAGCTCCTAGGGCCTCGTAAAAAAAGTCCAATTCTAGTTACATTCATCAGCAACCCTGCGTGTTATTATTCTATTTCTTTTCCATCACTTCTGTTCATCAGGCAGTCAACCCTTCATCCTTTTCTCTCAGTCCAGTTGACACTTGACATTATGTATTGGTCATTTGAAACCCAACTCTATTGCAACAATCACACTATCCTTGCTAAGTAGAAATAGCAAGTTAACATTATCCTTCACTATCAGTTGAAATATAATGAAATCCATCTTGAAGAAATTCCTAACCTCCAACGGCATAAAATTTGCAACTTGTGCCTCAACTTCTTTCTCCGCCATTTCAATTTTTCCAGCCTTCCCTTCTCTGCAGTTCATCGGTTGCCTATTTTGGCCCTGGAGGAGGGTGAAAAAGTAAAATTTCTCTCTTTTCAGAGCTAATGGTTTTTAATTTCGACGAATATTTCATCTCTATGATGGGGTTGAAATATAATTAACATGATCGATACTAAATGCCATCGCTTAGTCACTAAAAATGATGAAACAGTGCAAAACAAGGGGTTATCACTTCAGTTTGAAGCCATGAACTTTAGGGAAGTATGCGTGTCAAACAATGACGCATAAAGTAAATCCAAATAGAAGCGGTTGGTTCTTTGAATCTTGAACTTGAGCAGTTGGACTAATTATTGTTTATTTGATGCTGAAATTAGTTATTCTCATATGTTTGGTAATTTTTTAATTCTTCTTAAATTGCGTGTTTCACTTCACGTTATTCATTTCAAGCCCTGCAGACTTTGTGTCTCTTTTGGATTTTTCGTTTTTGAAAACATCTTTTCAGAGAGGTGGTTTTGCATTTGCCAAGACCCCTTATAAATGATGGGCTCTGTTTTCACGAGATCCTCTTCCTATTTGTCTCGTATTATTGTGTAGAAAATTTGTAAAGCAGGACGTTTAAAACCAGCCAATTTGTTATTAAGTAGCAGGTTTTGCTTGAGTTTCATACTACGACCAACTAATTTGTTTTTACTGCAGGGTCATCATCTGCTATATTGAGTCGGAAGTTTACCGAGTTCTGTATCTTAGGCTCGGATAACCTCCCTAGAACTCTGTTAATGTACTTGTCAAACTCACCATCCTCAGAATCTGTATATTTTCCAACCATTTTGTGCAATTCACGGGAGTTCAACGGGACAACAATCAACCACAACATGCAGTATGCTTCTTTTAACTCAAGATCACAAGCTCGCCGGCTCAACTCAAGTGACTTCAATGACCTATTGATGAGTGGAGCAGCATTTGCTTCCCCATTTAAGGCAGGTGATCCGGTTCTTGATAAGATCGACCATGAACTACTCCACCATAATCGTGATGAACCAGTGCCAGGCGGGTGGTGTTTAGGTGACACTGAAACTAACAAATGTACCGTTTGGGGAGATGCTGAAATCATAAGACCGGGTTTTGGAGCAAAGAGACTCGAGAAACATTTTCTTGAGCTTTTCTCTAACGGATCATATTTGTCTGATCAATGTCAATATGAGAAGAGCTCCTCCTCCAGATGATTAACATCTAAGTTGCACGGACTCCTCACTTTCGATGCTGCACCTGTGTCAGATTCTTCAAAAATACACCACTCTTGGAGAATCCAACATACACTCATTGACATCTTTGACGAGTTCGAGCAATGTAGATTAACATAGCAAGGGGAGAGACAAAGAGATGAATACATTATCAAATTAGACAGAAGATATAACACGAGGTACTCATCAAACCACTTGAAATAGTACTAAATTGTAGTGTCAGCTAGCCAATTCTTTCATTGGAAGCCTATTGTTGTTTAAGTCCTTTTGAGAGTTATCTTTTCCATCCAGTGCCCGCTCTGCGTCAAAAAAACTTCGTCTTTGATCTCTCTTTCGCAATACATTTTTAAGGGCTAAATCTTAGCCCTGTTGAGGAATCATCTCCTATGAAACACATTAATGTAATTGTTTGCCATTGCAATGGAAGATCATTGCAATGAAGGACTATTATTATCCTTTGATGTTAATAGTGTACTCTTCTTTTCCCTCTCCTCGAGGCACACATAAACTTGTTTTTTTTTTTGCGAAAACATTATTATGTTGGAATATGAATACATGTTTGATTATTAAGATGTTGTCCCTGTGTTTGAATACTAGATATTTAAAGTTGTGTTTCTCAACATCTCAATTTGAATACATGTTATGATGATTGTGGGTTGATGGTTGTTGGTGATCATAGTTGACAGTAGAGCTTGTCTAGTGGTGGTTGCTGGGCGGTAGTGGCTGGTGGTAGTGGTGGCCTGTGGTGGAGGTGGTAGTAAGCAACGGAGATGGTTAGTGGTGATAGTTGAAGTGTTGGCGGTGGTGGTTGTGTTACATAGGTATGAGTCGAGGTGATTGATGGTGATGGTGATGTACTGATGTTCTAATCTCAGATTATTCAACCCTAAACTCTAGCTTGCACTATTCACTAATATAAAAGAGTATATATTTTCTTGAAGAGACATCTTGAAAATCTCATAAATTCATGGAATATTCACAAAGAAATCATATCATCAAATGTTGTTAATTCCAAAACCAAAGAGATCAATTCGAAATATTGAAGTATTGTCCAACATTTTTAGCATTCAAATACATCACGAGGTCTACATCAGTCTACCTTCAAGAAACATACTATCAATAAACCTCGAACGGCGGAGAAATTTAGGAGAGAAAAGTTAAAAGAATACACAAAATTGTACTCACAATTTCGATAAATAAAATCATTTTTCATATATGACATGACCATCAAAGGTATGAAGTCTGAATATAAAATTACTTTTAATAAGGTGTTTTACCTCAAAAATAGATTTTTTAATATAAATTTAAATTAATCGAGTTTCAAAACACCAAATAATAAATGATATTGTATATAATATTAGAATTTCAATAGAATTTTTTTGAATTATACAAGACTAAAGTATAAAATAGAAGAAATCAATCCCTAAAACTTTCTTGCTAGACTATTTCTTTTCTAGATATTTCTTTGACTACATGATTGATTGAGTTGATGTGTATTTTAAGTCACAAAAACAAAACTACTTTTATTCAACTTTAAATATAAAATAAAATAAAAGAACACATAACATGACTTTTTCTAAAGTTTGCATGTGATATCTCACATGCAAAATGGTAGAGTAGTTGCAAACATTTAAAAAAAAAAAATAGCCCTACCAAATGTCCATTAATAAAACAATGTCAAATACAATCATATCTCTCTATATAATCATTCTCTTAACAAATAATATAACAAAAACGATATTATTATAAAAAAAATTTACTGTATAATCTCAAAAACAATGTGACTTCAATGTTAATCATTCATCATTTCTTTTAAATCTTGAGTTAATTAATTTTTTATTGAACTCATCATTAATTAAAAACACACAAAATAATATAAAATAAACTGTCACATGCATTGTCGGAATAGTCAAAGTATTTTATTTTTTATTGAGTAGGTAATTATATTTTAAAAACAAACGTCACTCTCTTATTGGACAAACTAATAAATCAATTCGGTGAGTTGCTTAAGTAGCCTGCGTTGGCTAATAATATAAAATACCTACTATCGGTGGAATAAAAATAATAATTTTAATATATTTTATTGTATAATTGATTTTAAATTTTAATTGACTTCAAAATTTATTTCATAATATTAGTAAATGAAATAAAAATAATTTCATGAGATATTTTGGAATCATGTCCCTTTTTTTCTGATCACATAACCTCATAGTGTTATGACAATAACGATAATCAACTTTTAATTATTTATATTTGTATTTTACAATGGAAAACAACATGTAAATATTCTACTCTATGAATTATGATAAAATAAAATAAAATAAAATATAGTGGTAAGTATATAGTCTTTGTCAAGTTCATGAAATATTGGATGTACTTTCACTATGTACTGTTTTTGGTCATGTTGATTTGACATAGACCAAGTAGTACCTACTTGTTGAAATAAATAAATAAATATAAATTAAAAAAATATGAGTATATAATTTACGTGATTTTAGATAGGAGGTTGTAGTTGGGATAAAACTTATCCGCATCGAGTATTTACATCAAGTCATTACATGCATGTCATGTATTTAAATTTATAGTTTATTTTACTTTATTAAGTTACATACTAATGAAGATTGCATTGATTTAGTATAAATACTGAAAATATGTTTTTTTGTGTTGTAATGACTCATATATAAATGGTTTAAAATATTTTCTTTTTAATGAATCTTATGCGAGGGAATCAAATTAGTCAGGATAAAAAATGAAAATTCAGTACCAAATAAAAAATAAATAAAAACAAGTGAGATAAGTAAAGTATCATTTCTATGACAAACGTAAAAGGAAAGAAATAAAAAAAAAATAGATGAAAAATCAACATCCTCTTGTTGCCCCCAACTTGCCAATTTGCTATTCAATAATAAACCTTGGCCTTTTATTAATAACAATAATATTTTGTTTCCGATATTTATATTTAAGTCTGATTAATCTGAATTCACACAAAATAAAACTCATTCATTCATGAAGTTTTCGATTAACTTTTTCATATCTCAAAACTTAAACTCGAAAATCCTAATTAAATAACGAGTCTCATCTACTACACGCCACATTCTTTGGTGTTATTCGTAATAATAATTATTCTTTTGATTTTTTTATCTGGTGTTTAATATCTTCGACTAATTTAAACTCACACGAGATACAATCCATTCAAAAATAACATTTCCTATCTTTTAATATCCGAAACTCATAATTCAATCCTCTAATTAATAAAGAAATCTTATTCACTGCACTATGTTCTTCGATATTATCGTAATAATAATAACAACAAGAAGAAAGAGAGAGGAAAGAGAATCTCTCTTTCTTTCCTACCCACTCTTATTTCTCCCAAATATCTCCCTCTCTCTCTTAACAAATTCAAACCAAACACATAGCCAAAATAAAACCAAAAACTTGTTGAAAATTCTATAGAAAAAATTTCTTCATATTTTTAAAAAAAAAAAAAGAATTTTATGAAAATGGAAACTATGTACTCAAAAACTTGTTTTATGGTAGATGATGATATTCTTAATTTTTCTTTAGATGATGATGAAGAAAAATATCAAACTTCTTCTTCTTCTTTTGAATCATCAAACACCCTTGGATTTCATCAAGATGATCATAGCCCTTCATTTCCTGTAAGTAATTTGATTGATTTTTTTTTCCTCTCATTATAATGGCATTTTCGTGAATAAACATTGAAATATGGGGTAATTTTGTTGGCTGAGGGAATAAGATACCATGAATAAACCTGTCGTTTGATACGTGAAATAAGGATAATAATTTAGATATAAACTTATGGTTAACTTCATGTTATATTTGATTTAAGGTGTTAGCTAATTCCAAAATTATTTTATCGTGCTGGTTATACATGTAATATTCTTACTTCATGTATCAAATGACTCCTAAAAATTTATTTATGGCTTGTTAATTGATATTTTTGTGAAACTATTTTAGATGAAATTTTAAAAAGAAAGAGTTTTAAGATTTATGGTCTTAATTCCTCAACATACATAACATAAAAATTAAATAAAAAAGCTTATTATTATGAATAATGATTAACAAAATTTAAGATAAAAGGAAATAAAGTCATATAATGGGAAAAAAAGGAAAAAGATTTCACATAATTTCGAACGGTGGAGTAAATGATAGGGGTAATTTTGGAATTAAAAAAATATTACCGACATATATTTATGATTGGTTCGTTGGCAGTCACTACAAGTGAGCTGTACGAATAATTACTATGTATCCGTTTTCCACTTGCATAAAATAAAATAGAGAAAGACTTTTTTGTCCCTATGCAAATATTCCATAGAAATTGCCTTTTTATTTATTTATTATTGCAATATTAAAATAATTTGATTTTCCCCTCTTAGATATTTTCAAAATCTTCTATAAGATGCAAACAGAATAATACAATAAAACTTTTTTTTTCTTTTCCAAATTGATTTGATATGTTTTTTCTTGAGTCTAGGGTTTATCAGAAATATTATAGGGATAAGGTTTCAAATTATTCTTATGAAATTATACTGAATGTGTTATTATTATTGTGTGCGGGAAAAAAAATCATTTGCCTCAATTATCATGGGAAAAGTTATTATCACTCCATTGTTAAAAGTTATTATCACTCCATTGTTTAATTTAACATTACACTCTTTCTTTTTGCAAGTGTGTTTCTATAAAAATGTGAATTCAATATTAAAAACAATTTAATCTTAAACTTTTTATTCTATCCTTAATAACATGCTTTTATAGCTTAAATACGCACAAGTTAAAAGAATCACAAATTTCAAGAGTCTTTCTTTGTTAGTTTCTGATAAAAACATTTTCGATGTACTTTCCATTGGGAGATAAAAGGAAATTTCCGAGAAGATTGTGTGTTGAAAATTCATTTTTTTAGTAGTGTTTGTAAACTCCGAGCTAATCAAACAACGTCATATAAATTAAAACAGGGAGAGTAGTACTATAGAGAACTTATTATTCCTAAGACGTGGAAAACCAAGAGTAATGAGTTAGTTAACTAGAGTTACTTGAGTCAAGAGTCTATTGGAAACAACCTCTCTACCTTGACAAGGTAAAGAGGGTAAGGCTGCATCCGCACACAACAACACCTTCTCCGGACTCAATTATGAAATTACACTGAATATGTTATTATTGTTAGATGCTCGGAAGAGTACTAACGGGATACATTTTGCAGGATTATGTAGAGGAAGAATTGGAATGGCTTTCAAATAAAGATGCATTTCCAGCAGTAGAATTTGACATATTCTCTGATCATGTCATATTTGATCACCACAGCCCAAATTCAGTACTGGAAAACAACAGCACCACCACCAACAACAACAACAACAACTGCAACGTAAATCTTAAGAACAACGCGTTCACAAGCCACGCCTCTAGCCTCCTACAAGTCCCCATTAACCACCCCGTTGGTGCACGGAGCAAGAGAAGGCGAAGAATCGCCTTGCAATGTGACAACTCATGTGTATGGGGTAACCAAGTGAAGTTCAACAACACTAGTACAAAGCAAGGACTAACATTGCTCAAAATATCATTGACTAAACCTAAAAGAGGTACTAGCATTGGTAGGACGTGCCAGCATTGTGGGGTCGATAAGACCCCACAATGGCGTGCAGGTCCTACAGGACCTAAAACGTTGTGTAACGCTTGTGGGGTCCGGTATAAGTCTGGAAGGTTGTTCCCTGAGTATCGCCCCGCGAATAGTCCTACTTTTTCAGTTGAATTACATTCAAATTCTCATAGGAAAGTTTTGGAGATGAGAAAACAGAGGACTTAATTTAAATCAAGTATATAGGGCAGGGTTAATTATAGTTTTTAAACTTTTAGCACAATTAGTATGGAGTCTAGGTTTATTTTAGGTTTACTAAAACTAAATTATTTGTATTGATTTCCATCAAAATCTACTAGGGTATTTACATGTTAACTTGGTTTGATCATGGTATATTTCATTTATTGTTTTTGCAACCAATTAGATGTATTGTTAGTTAGAACTTCAGATGAAAATTCTGTCTCCGTCACTAGCTAACTTTCAAGTCTTGCATCTTTACTTTTTTGTCTAATGTCTACATGAGACATCTTTACTTCAATGTGGCGTAGTGGTTAAAAAAGTGATTTAAAATTCCGAGTACCAATGCTCAAATCGTAGGGTTGGATGGATAATATTAGGTGATTTTTCTTCATTCTACTCATAAATATCAAAACTCGTTCGATAAGTACTTAGTGAAATAGTCAAGTTACGTACGTGGAAGAAAAGAATGCAGATACTACTAACAAACAGCTTCATTACTTCACTTTTTTCTGGTCACTACCTACATCTAAACTGTGTAAACATCAAAACCAGTTCAAACTACATATCGATAAGTCACATAACGACCTGCAGTCTCACTTGGTCTGATAATTTTCACGACTTGGCCACGTTTTAGTCCATAATATCTAGCAATTGGATCGGTGATCTGAATTCGAGGAAGCTGTTGTTTCAACAACAGGAAAAATATTAGTCACTCGATTAGATAGAAAACTGATGAGAATAATCAACAAAACGATTAGATCCTTCAAAAGTAATGCATTCTCGAGGATCCAACAAGGGTAAGACCGCATTTTTAGGAGGGTCCAAGCAACATAGGTCAACATCGTTATCAAATGCCAATAATACAAACTAAGACGAACCTGTGATTCTTTCACTGTATATTGTTCCAACAAACTTTTCTTTTCTTCATTAGTAAGTGGCTGATGCTCAGGAACTATAGCATGATTTTTAATGTTTACCATCAACTCAGCTACCTGACATATCAAACACATAACTGCTTATTTATAAAATCAATTTCGGTACTTCAAAAACGCCTTTACAACTATTTATAATCAGGCCTACTACTTGAGTAGTAGCTAGACCACAATAACAAAAGTACCAAAAGGATGAAAGGTAAAAAACACACACCTAAAATATCACAATTTTTTTGAGTTCCTTACCTGAATTATCAATGCGCGAGTTTCCTTGCTATCTAAACTATCACCAACTATTTATCAAAATACACCCTCAACTATCAATCTCGTACCTGAATTATCAGGTGCGAGTTCCCTACATACCTGAACTCAAAACACACCTCAACTATCAGAATTGTTAGGTGAGAGAGAGTTTCCTAGCCACCTGAACTATCACCAACTATTTATCAATATACACCCTCAACTATTAATCTCGTACGTGAATTATCAGGTGCGAATTCCCTACATACCTGAACTCAAAACACACCTCAACTATAAAAAATTATCAGGTGTGAGAGTTTTCTAGCCACCTGAACTATCACCAGCTATTTATCAAAAAACACCCTCAACTATCAATCTCGTACCTGAATTATCAGGTGCGAGTTCGCTACATACCTAGAACTCAAAACACACCTCAACTATAAAAAATTATCAGGTGAGAGAGTTTCTTAGCCACTTGAACTATCACCAGCTATTTATATATATACGCTTCAACTATCAATTGTTCTCTTTTCCTATCTGAACGATAGGTTCATTTCAAGTAAAGTAAGTAGAAACAATTAGTCACCTGGAAGACCTCCAAGTTTAACATTGTAGATACTTCACTTATGAATTGATTAGATTTGGGTGTCAATTTTTGTTGTACAACAAAAATTGCTTGGGAGACATCTTCTCGTCTTAGACGTTCAGCATAAGGTCTCATTTCCTTAACACCAACCTTTGCCCCTTCAGGAAAGAACACATATATCTGCAATCAATAAACTACGAAACTTCATCTGTTTGTCTGGCTTTGACTTAATACGACATTTAGGAAAACAAAATGTACCAGAACATTGTGATTTTAAACATATCGAAACAGGAAAGAGACGTTTTTTTTAAAAGGATTTAAGAACGCGTACCTTACTGTCATCATCGTTGCGTTTGGCTTTGAGAATTTCAAGGTCTTCTCTCTTCATGTTTACGCCATACTTGTGAAGAAATTCTTGTTTTGACATTTTAATTTCAAATTCTTCAACAAGATAGCCTCTATCATTCAACATTTCCATCATAGTTTTACGAACTTTGTAAAGTATCGTGAGCTCGTCTTCTGATAGAGTACTCATCTTAGAGTCCTACTAAATTTAAAAAAAAAATGATATTCGTTAAAGCAAATACGAATAACAATCAACACATGATTAGACACATGTTATCTTCCACCAGTAACACTAACATTAATGTCCAATATGTAAGCCTAAAACTATGACTTATTTATTTATTTTTTTGGTAATTTTACAATTACAATATTTATTATCAAACTCAACTTCATACTCCAATTAGACAAGCTAAAAGTTTAATCAATATGTACTTCAACTAAATTCAGTTTTTTTTTTTTTAATAAAAAAAATTGATTTAAACAATATAATATAAATATACACATCAACAATTGTGTTTACAACAACAATATACGTACCTCTACCTCCTAAGATATCGAAAAATTGTTTAAGACAAATCCTCGACTTAAGTAAAACATAGACAATAACAATTGTATTTACAACAACAAACCTAGAAATTCCACGGGTGAGGTGAGGTCCGAAGAGGAGAGAGTATATGCAGATCTAATAACCCTAACTCGTAGAGATAGAAAGACGTTTAATTGTGTTTACAACAACAATAACAATATACTCATTAATCCAACAAATAGAGTACGAGGAGGATAAAGTATATACAGACCTTAGTTATCCCTAGTTAATTAATAGAGAAAGAGAAACTGTTTACGATAAACCCTAAGTCAAAGTAAAGTTCATCAATAATTGTGTTTACCACAAATAAAAGTTACAATTGGATTCCGTCGGTGAAAAATATATTGGTTATTAATTAACTTCAAGAAACTCCCCTATTTTATTATTAAAAATATGTTTTTCCTTATTTATTAAATAAATGTAAAAAATATATCACAATTTGAGTCAAATACAATTTTGGACTTAATTTTAGATATAGTATCTACTAACCCATGATTTTGGGCTAAATCTCAGGAGAGAGTCCTAATTAAGTAAGACAAAAAAAGACCTTAATAAAATCTCATTTAGCTGTTATAAATAAAAATATTTTAAAAAATTGGAATAATAATTTTATAAACCAAAAAGGAGTTTATTTATTATACGGACTTAATTTGTTGCAAAGTTGAGATCATATAATTTCGAGTTATATTTTAGGAGATGATTTTTTCATTAACTATTATAATATCTTGATTAATTGATTTTTAATTATGAATAGTATTTTTTTTAACTTAAAAATCTTGATAAACATCAATACATTAAAAAAATTATTATTGCTATAAGTGTTCTTGATCAACGTCAATACATTTTAAAAAAAATTATTAATATAAAAAAATTACTCGTAAAGATTATGAAAACTTATTAGTTCAAGGGGAAAACATTACAAAAAGACTGTGAACTACATGAGAGTTAGAATTTTTTTTTGAAGTGTTTTTTTTATTAGAAATACTTATCGAAATAAATGGATTTTAAAAACATGACTAAATATTATAATATTGTTTTGAGTCAAATATGTCTTAAATTTTTTGTGCGAGTCATTTGCTCTTTAATTAATCCTCTTATAATATGCACTCTCCTATCACAACCTTAGTTTTTATTATATCGGTGAATTTTTTTTATTTTTAATCAAAATTTTTTAATTCGATTCGAATGTAAATATCAGATATTGAGTAGAGAATTAAAAAAAAAAAACTCCTCATCTTACACACACGTGTTGCTCTTATTTGATTTTTGTTCTTTTCGTAATGAATAATATAACTTTTACTATTCATTTTATGTTACTTGACTTTTATATTTAAAACAAAATTTCTTTTTTACTTGTCTATTTTTAGCAAATTGAAAGAAGTCTATTATTTTCTTTCAATGCCACCACTATCATTAAATTGGCTACAAATACTTACCAGTCAAAGTTTAGATTTTCAAATAAAATGCAAATTTAATATACCATTCTTTTTTTTTTTTGAAATAATTGTTACATCTAAATCGTTACTAGAAATTCAAAGTGTAAATATAAGTTATTTTTTGAGGTTTATTTGTGTGTGATTTTATTTTAATTCTACGATATTATAGTAAATAAAAAGTGCATTCTTTCCGATTTTTTTTTAGACGGATCAAGTAAAAAATAAAAATAACAAAACAACAAACATAGCCCAAAACAAAGAATTCTTCTAGAAAGAGACCACCACTCATCCTCTTAATTCAAGAACATACTATTTTTTCTTTCATATCATATCATATTAAAAATTACAAAATCGACATTTCGTTTCGACATAATAAAATCTTATTTCACTATTTTATTGGGACTCCATGTTGTAATAAACGTCCAATTACGTATGTCCCAACTTTTCCTAATCCCTCTATCTAAAACAGACCAATAAATAGTTGAACGACCTTTATCTACCTTAAATGGATCATATGCCTCAACAAGTGCTGTTAAATTATTCCATCCAAAAACACATATATGAGTATTATGAGTAATATCACCATAAAATGTAAAATATGAACCTTGGTGTGTCAAAGTTTCAGTATTTTCAGGTTCTCCACTTTTTGATTTTATATCAAATGTCACAACTGGATTAAGATTAGTAGGTATGTCATCAAAAAAATATAGAACAGGTTGATTAGAAACTGAGTAAAATGATGGGAAGTGAGACAAAATGAAAGACATAACAAGAACAAAAATCAAGGGATTATTAGAAGTCATTGTTTTTCTTAAAAGTACTTTTGATAAAAAGAAAATCGAAATAAATAAAGTTATAAAAATTGACCAATATATTATAATTAAAATTCATGTAATTTAACTCGAAAGAATTTGTCCACTTTAAGTCAAATATGTCTTAAATTTATAGCAAACAGATCATATCTTATTAATTATTAGATTTTGCTTCATCGTGAATGAATAATATATTTACTTTTTTCATCTTTTTACTTGACTTTTATATTTACAAAAAATTGAAAATTTTATTATCTTATTTTAGCAAATATCATTAAGTATTGAGATTACTATGTTATTATAATAGGAGTACTATATTTGAATACACCTTGACTTTTACATTCATTTTTTCTCAAATTTTATTATCTTATTTTAGCAAATATTATTATATATTCAGATTACTATTTTATAATACTATATTTGAATACACCTTGTATTTTAAAATCAAACACTTGCGCCTCCTATTATTTATATATATTTCTTATACGTTCTATGAGATATATCTGAAAGATAATTATTCAAAAAAATAGAGTTTGCGAATAAAATAATTTCAATGTAACTTCAAAATATTTTCTGTAACTTTGAGTACATTACTACTTTTGTGCAAACAAAATGCAAATTTAATATACTACGTATTGTTCTTATAATTATTACATATAAATAATTATTAGAAATTTAAAGTTTTACATATGAGTTGTCTTAAGTTATTTTATCAATTACAAAGATGTTTTTCTCAGGTCTATTTGTGTTTGATTTGTTCTAATTTTATGATATTAAAGTAAATAAAAAATACATTTCGTCTCGACATAATAAAATCTTATTTAAAATTTGAACCTTGGTATATCAAAGTTTCAATTATTTCAGGTTCTCCACTTTTTAATTCTAAATCAAATGTCATAACTGGATTAAGACTAGTAGGTATGTCATCAAAAAAATAAGGGAGAGTTAATATTATTAGAAGTCATTATTTTTCTTACAATACTTCTGATAAAAGAAAATCGAAATAAATAGAGTTTTAAAAGTTGATCAAATATTATAAACTAAAATTCATATAATTTAATTTGAAAGAAGTATAATTTAAGTCAAATATGTCTTAAATTTATAGCAAGAAAATCATATCTTATTAATTACTAGATTTTACTTCACCGACAATGAATATTTACTTTTTCCATTTCATTTTACTTGACTATTCTATTAAAAATAACTTTATTAAATTTTGTTGTCTTATTTTAGCAAATATCATTAAATATTCAGATTACTATATTTGAATAGACCTTGACTTTTACATTAAAATTTTATTTTTTTCTTAAACTTATTATCTTATTTTAGCATATATCGTTATATATTCAAATTACTACGTTATAATACCATATTTGAATAGAGCTCATGCATTTTAAAATCAAACACTTGCACCATATATTATTTATATATATATGTCTTTTTTAATTGTAATTTAAAAAATAAAATAATAAAAAGTAAATAAAGATCTAAACGAATTAAAAGAAAACAAAAGTAACAATATAACGACTTTATCCAAAAGCAAAAAAATCTTCGAGAAAGAGATTATCACTCATCCCCTCAATATATTCAAATACGAATTATTTTTCATTCATATAATATTAAAAGTTACAAATCGACATTCATCTTAATATAATCAAATATAATTTCATGAATTTTGAGTCCAATTTGCAACAAATGTCCACTTATGTTTGTCCCAGCTCTTCAAAATTCCTTTATCTTGAATAGACCAATAGACCATTGAATGACCTTTATCTTCCTTAAGTGGATCGTACATATGAAAAAATGCTTGTGAATAATTCCATTTCCAATCAACGTAACATACATAAATATCATTAATAACCTTTGCCTCATATATAAATAGTGAACCATAAGTTTCCAATTGCCCACTAGTTAAATGGGGTCCATTATTTAATTTAATTTCAAATCTGATACTTGATTTAGGAATAGTATTATCAAGTATTTCATTAAACAAAAACACACTAGATTTTTGTGGATTTGTAACGAAACAAAATGAAAATTGATACAAAATTAAGGACATAACAAAAATGAGAATCAAGGAAGAGTTGGTAATATTAGAAGTCATTGCTTCTTTAAAGTACTTTTGATAATAAAAAAAAAACTTTCGAAATAAATAGATTTTAAAAAATTGACCAAATTGTTATAATTAAATTCAAGTAATTTAATTTGGAAGAATTAGTCCAACTTTAGTCAAATATGTCATAAATTTATAACAATTAACAAGAAGGTCATATATTTATTAATTAATGGATCAAATGGTCACCAAGATTGAATAATATATTTATTTTCTTCATTTAATTTACATGAATTTTACCTTAAAAGATAATTTTCTTTGCTTATTTTAGCAATTATCATTAAATAACTTTTACCTCCTAATTTTTTGCTTCTCGGAAAGAATGAGTTGAAGACTTTACCTTCCTCATTTAAAAAAGAATGATTTCTTTTCTTTTTAGTCTGTTTAAAAAAATAATATTTTTTTTTTTAGTAACAACTTTTCACGTAGCATGTTTAAAGCTACAGAATTAAAAAACAATTTTATACATTTGATATAACTTTAATTTAGGACAACATGATCAAAAATCTTTTTTATTTTCTTAAACTCGGTACCAAGTTTAACCAGATCATTCTTTGTGAAACGAAGGAAGTAATAGTTAAAATAGTACTACTATACTTTGATTAGAGTTAATTACTAGAGCCGTCGGTTAGGTCCGTTGGACCGGTCTGGCCTAATCCAGGACTTAATAAGGTTGGGATAAGATTTTCGAAGTCCATTTAAGAAAAGAGCTTTTTAGCTTCGCCTGAATAATCTTGCTGATTTGTGAGGCTTGAAAAATATTTGTAGAGCCGGCCTCTGAGCCAATAAAAATTAATTTAAAATATAATATAATATTAAAATTTAAAATTAAAAAGAGTCCAAACTCAAAATAATTGATTAATATTTCTTTTTAGATATTTATACTTTTACTTGGAAAAAAACTTAATAAATATTATAAATATTTGTGGAATTGATTAACAAGTAGTAAATAATGTCAGGTAATATTGTTTTGTCGATATTTATGATAATATTTTGAATTATAATTTATAATTTAATTTAATAATTAAAAAATATAATCTTAAAAAAGTGGGCTTATCCGGCAAGTCAGTAGTCCACATACTTGTGGGTTGGGGCAAACATTTTTTGGCCCACACAAAAAATGGACTAGCCCGACCTGACTCATAAAATATCAAAGCATGTATGAATTAACACGGATAGAGTGAGATAACTCATATTGACAGCACTATTATCACAAACCACCCTTATTTCTTTTCTATTGCAATTTCTGAATAATTATATATGAAGTTACACTAATCTTTCTTATAGTATGACTTAACTTTGAATATTCTCATGTATTTTAAAATCAAACACTTGCACTTTTATTATTTATATGTATATTTCTTACCCACCATATGAGGTATATCTGAAATATAATTATTCTTATCAATAAAATATTTTTATGTAATTTCAAAATAATATTGAAGTGGACGAATAAGTAGAGAAATAAAAATAAGGAACTATTCCACAATAAATATAATGGATAATGTTAAATGGTCAAAAAATTGATCCAGAAATTAGTTAAAAATTTAATAAATTTATAATATTTTTTTTAATTTTAAAATAAATTGTTTTTTAATTTTAATTAAAAGATATTAAAATAAAAAGGATAAAATATTTTTTAAAAATAAAATAATATAGATAAAATACAATTCTGACTAATTTTCTGATTGATTTTCCCCCCAAATATAATAATCATCAACTTGTAGATCCTGCATTCTAAGTATAAAACTAGATCAAGTTCACTGAATTCAAGGTCAAAATAAAATGTTTCTAAATTTAGAATTAGGAAAGAATAAACATATAATGTATAGAGATTGTAATACTCATTAAATTGAAACAAATACTACAATTATTGTTGTGATTCTTTTTTCTCTTAATTATATTCTTGACGCGAATTTATTATTTATGAAAAATAATTTATTTCCAATAAAAAATTGTTTTAATTAATTTTAATATTAATCAAGTTGTCATATTTTACCTTGAGAAAATTCTCTCTCTCTCTTTTTTATCCATTAACCATTAAACAATGCCAACACCGTGATCAAATGACCATAATTCATCCACCAAACTTAAATCATGTCTCCTTAGAACTCAGGAATACAATGGTACGAACCTATAAAATATCTATTTAATTTTAATTATTGATTTTTTATTCAAAGGTAAAAGGAATATATCGTCTCAAAGGATTATAAAAACGTATACAAAATTATCTATAGTATAGAATTCAATAATTTATTAAAATAAAAAAAGACTTCATTGGACATAAATAATCATTAATTGTGATAAAGGTCTTAACGAAATAAATTTCATAAAATGCTGACTAACTATTTTTTTTAATTCTTGAGCAAAGTCACATATGAGTTGTCTAAAATTATTTTCTCAATTACAAAGATTTTTAAACTAAGGCATGCCCTAATTATATTTTCTTAGGTCTATTTGTGTTTGATTTATTATAATTTTATGATATTATAGTAAATAAAAAGTGCATTCTTCCTAATGTCTTGATAATTGTATATAATAGCAAACTAATAACCTAAAATAAATGGAGTAGCTATGGTTTGATTTAATTGTGCTCCATAGCAAACGTTTGCCAAAGTTTGTCAGTCGCCTCTCTCCCAAAAATCTCGCTCGCCGCTCTCCCATTCTCGCTCGCCACTCTCCCTCTGCTCGCCTCTCTCGCTTTATACACAGAAGTGTATAAATTATGTTTCTGTTTTGTATAAAGCGAGAGAAAATTGTATATACACATGCAAAAGCATATATCTTCGTGCTATACACTTAATTATACAATTACAAACATTTTACTTCGATTCAATTGTAGACAAATGCAAATTTTATACAAATACTGCAGCGAAAAAGGCCAACGAATTATACAATTGCGAATTATACAATTGCAGTGAAATACAATTTTCTCTCGCTTTATACAACAGAAGTGTATAAATTGTGTTTCTGTTTTTGTATAAAGCGAGAGAAAAACATATATCTTCTTCTTATACACTTATAATAATACAATATACAAACATTTTACTTCGATTCAATTGTATGCAAAGCAAATTTTATACAGATATTGCATCGAAATAGGCAACGAATTACACAATTGCAGTGAAATAGGCCAGCGAATTATACAATTGCAGCGAAATAGGCCAGCGAATTATACAATTTAGGCCATCGAATCATACAATTGTATATGTATAGCGAGGCCAGCGAATTATACAATTGTATATGTATAGCGAATTATACAGTTATATATTTGCTATGGAGCGCAATTATGCAAACTTTGTTATAGCATACAAATATGAATTTTTTATTTGCTATATGTGAAAATTATCTCTTTTTTTAATTATAATTTTAGTAAAATAATAAAAAAATTAAATAGAAAATAAAAGTAACAACACAAAGACTTTAGCCAAAAGCAAAAAATTCTTCAAGAAAGAGACCATCACTCATCCTCTTAATATACTCAAACGCGAATTATTATTTTCGCTTATATCACATTAAAAGGCACAAATCAAAATTTCATCTAGAGATAATAAATAAAAAAATCACGAGTTGTGGGTCCAATTTGCAATAAATGTCCACTTCTGACCGTCCCAACTCTTCATAATTCCTTTATCTTGAATAGACCAATAGATAATCGAATGACCTTTATCTTCTTTAACTGGATCGTATATATGAAGAAATGCTTGTGAATGATTCCGTTCAACATTACATACAAAAATATCATTAATAACCCTAGCCTTAAGTAAAAATTGTGAACCATGAATATCCATTTCCCCTCTAGCTACATGTCGTCCACTATTTTTTAATTTAATTTCAAGTTTAACAACTGGATTAAGATTTTGAGGTATGTCATCAAAAAAAGCAACAATAGGTTGATCTAGATCTGCAATGGAATAAAATGAAAATTGATACAAAATTAAGGATATAATAAGAATGAGAATCAAGGGAGAATTGGTAATATTAGAAGCCATTGCTTTTTCTAAAGTACTTGTGATAATTTTTTTTTTTTTGAAATAAATAGATTTTAAAAAGTTGACCAAATATTATAATTAAATTCATGTAATTTAATTTGAAAGAATTAGTCCAACTTTAGTCAAATATGTCTTAAATTTATAGCAAGAAGATCATATATTATTAATTACTAGATCAAATGTTCACCAAGAATGAATATCTTTATTTTCCCCCCCATTTATTATACCTTAAAGATTAACATTTTTAAATTTTATTTGCTATTTAGCAATGGGAAAAGACTCAAATATGTCATCGAATTTTCAGAAAAGACTTATTTATCCCATCCATTAAAAGTTTGGCTCATTTATACTATTACAGTCAAAGAAAAGGCTCATTCATGCCATTATTTTTTAACGGTGGTTTAGCAAAACCATTTTTGACACGTGACCAATTATAATTCGGCCGCGTCATCAATTTTTTTAATTAAAGTTAAAAAAAAAAATTTTATTTAAAAATTTGTTCTTTTTTATTAAAAACATTGATGACGTGGCCAATTATAATTCGTCATCAACTTATTTAATAAAAAAATAAAAAAATCAATTAATTTTTTTCCAGAATGAAATCGTCGAAATGGGGTATACGCGCTTCGGGGCTATTTTGACCTTGAAAATGGGTCGGAATGGCCGTGAGGGACAACCGGATGCATAGCCAACGTCTTGACGGACGCCCACAAAAATTTTTGGCACTTTTGACGTCGGAATCCGGATCACCCAAAAATGGTGTGCTATAGCACACAAAAAATCATCGAAATGGGGTATGCGCGCTTCGGGGCTATTTTGACCTTGAAAATGGGTCGGAATGGCCGTAAGGGCCAACCGATGCATAGCCAACATCTTGACGGACGTCCACAAAATTTTTGGCACTTTTGACGTCGGAATCCGGATCACCCAAAAAATGGTGTGCTATAGCACACGAAAAATCGTCGAAATGGGGGTATGCGCGCTTCGGGGCTATTTTGACCTTGAAAATGGGTCGGAATGGCCGTGAGGGCCAACCGGATGCATAGCCAACGTCTTGACGGACGTCCACAAAATTTTTTGGCACTTTTGACGTCGGGATCCATCACCCAAAAAATGGTGTGCTATAGCACACGAAAAATCGTCGAAATGGGGTATGCGCGCTTCGGGGCTATTTTGACCTTGAAAATGGGTCGGAATGGCCGTGAGGGCCAACCGGATGCATAGCCAACGTCTTGACGGACGTCTACAAAATTTTTGGCACTTTTGACGTCGGGATCCGGATCACCCAAAAAATGGTGTGCTATAGCACACGAAAAATCGTCGAAACGGGGGTATGCGCGCTTCGGGGCTATTTTGACCTTGAAAATGGGTCGGAATGGCCGTGAGGGCCAACCGGATGCATAGCCAACGTCTTGACGGACGTCCAAAAATTTTGGCACTTTTGACGTCGGGATCCGGATCACCCAAAAAATGGTGTGCTATAGCACACGAAAAATCATCGAAATGGGGGTATGCGCGCTTCGGGGCTATTTTGACCTTGAAAATGGTCGGAATGGCCGTGAGCCAACCGGATGCATAGCCAACGTCTTGACGGACGTCCACAAAATTTTTGGCACTTTTGACGTCGGGATCCGGATCACCCAAAAAATGGTGTGCTATAGCACACGAAAAATCATCGAAATGGGGTATGCGCGCTTCGGGGCTATTTTGACCTTGAAAATGGGTCGGAATGGCCGTGAGGGCCAACCGGATGCATAGCCAACGTCTTGACGGACGTCCACAAAATTTTTTGGCACTTTTGACGTCGGGATCCGGATCACCCAAAAAATGGTGTGCTATAGCACACGAAAAATCGTCGAAATGGGGGTATGCGCGCTTCGGGGCTATTTTGACCTTGAAAATGGGTCGGAATGGCCGTGAGGGCCAACCGGATGCATAGCCAACGTCTTGACGGACGTCCACAAAAATTTTGGCACTTTTGACGTCGGGATCCGGATCACCCAAAAAATGGTGTGCTATAGCACACGAAAAATCGTCGAAATGGGGTATGCGCGCTTCGGGGCTATTTTGACCTTGAAAATGGGTCGGAATGGCCGTGAGGGCCAACCGGATGCATAGCCAACGTCTTGACGGACGTCCACAAAATTTTGGCACTTTTGACGTCGGGATCCGGATCACCCAAAAAATGGTGTGCTATAGCACACGAAAAATCGTCGAAATGGGGTATGCGCGCTTCGGGGCTATTTTGACCTTGAAAATGGGTCGGAATGGCCGTGAGGGCCAACCGGATGCATAGCCAACGTCTTGACGGACGTCCACAAAATTTTGGCACTTTTGACGTCGGGATCCGGATCACCCAAAAAATGGTGTGCTATAGCACACGAAAAATCGTCGAAATGGGGTATGCGCGCTTCGGGCTATTTTGACCTTGAAAATGGGTCGGAATGGCCGTGAGGGCCAACCGGATGCATAGCCAACGTCTGACGGACGTCCACAAAAATTTGGCACTTTTGACGTCGGATCGGATCACCCAAAAAATGGTGTGCTATAGCACACGAAAAATCGTCGAAATGGGGGTATGCGCTTCGGGCTATTTTGACCTTGAAAATGGGTCGAATGGCCGTGAGGGCCAACCGGATGCATAGCCAACGTCTTGACGGACGTCCACAAAATTTTTGGCACTTTTGACGTCGGATCCGGATCACCCAAAAAATGGTGTGCTATAGCACACGAAAAATCGTCGAAATGGGGTATGCGCGCTTCGGCTATTTTGACCTTGAAAATGGGTCGGAATGGCCGTGAGGGCCAACCGGATGCATAGCCAACGTCTTGACGGACGTCCACAAAATTTTTTGGCACTTTTGACGTCGGGATCCGGATCACCCAAAAAATGGTGTGCTATAGCACACGAAAAATCATCGAAATGGGGGTATGCGCGCTTCGGGGCTATTTTGACCTTGAAAATGGGTCGGAATGGCCGTGAGGGCCAACCGGATGCATAGCCAACGTCTTGACGGACGTCCACAAAATTTTTGGCACTTTTGACGTCGGGATCCGGATCACCCAAAAATGGTGTGCTATAGCACACGAAAAATCATCGAAATGGGGTATGCGCGCTTCGGGGCTATTTTGACCTTGAAAATGGGTCGGAATGGCCGTGAGGGCCAACCGGATGCATAGCCAACGTCTTGACGGACGTCCACAAAATTTTTGGCACTTTTGACGTCGGGATCCGGATCACCCAAAAAATGGTGTGCTATAGCACACGAAAAATCGTCGAAATGGGGTATGCGCGCTTCGGGCTATTTTGACCTTGAAAATGGGTCGGAATGGCCGAGGCCAACCGGATGCATAGCCAACGTCTTGACGGACGTCCACAATTTTGGCACTTTTGACGTCGGGATCCGGATCACCCAAAAAATGGTGTGCTATAGCACACGAAAAATCATCGAAATGGGGTATGCGCGCTTCGGGCTATTTTGACCTTGAAAATGGGTCGGAATGGCCGTGAGGGCCAACCGGATGCATAGCCAACGTCTTGACGGACGTCCACAAAATTTTTGGCACTTTTGACGTCGGGATCCGGATCACCCAAAAAATGGTGTGCTATAGCACACGAAAAATCGTCGAAATGGGGGTATGCGCGCTTCGGGGCTATTTTGACCTTGAAAATGGGTCGGAATGGCCGTGAGGGCCAACCGGATGCATAGCCAACGTCTTGACGGACGTCCACAAAATTTTGGCACTTTTGACGTCGGGATCCGGATCACCCAAAAAATGGTGTGCTATAGCACACGAAAAATCGTCGAAAATGGGGTATGCGCGCTTCGGGGCTATTTTGACCTTGAAAATGGGTCGGAATGGCCGTGAGGGCCAACCGGATGCATAGCCAACGTCTTGACGGACGTCCACAAAATTTTTGGCACTTTTGACGTCGGGATCCGGATCACCCAAAAAATGGTGTGCTATAGCACACGAAAAATCGTCGAAATGGGGTATGCGCGCTTCGGGGCTATTTTGACCTTGAAAATGGGTCGGAATGGCCGAGGGCCAACCGGATGCATAGCCAACGTCTTGACGGACGTCCACAAAATTTTTGGCACTTTTGACGTCGGGATCCGGATCACCCAAAAAATGGTGTGCTATAGCACACGAAAAATCGTCGAAATGGGGGTATGCGCGCTTCGGGGCTATTTTGACCTTGAAAATGGGTCGGAATGGCCGTGAGGGCCAACCGGATGCATAGCCAACGTCTTGACGGACGTCCACAAAATTTTGGCACTTTTGACGTCGGGATCCGGATCACCCAAAAAATGGTGTGCTATAGCACACGAAAAATCGTCGAAATGGGGTATGCGCGCTTCGGGGCTATTTTGACCTTGAAAATGGGTCGGAATGGCCGTGAGGGCCAACCGGATGCATAGCCAACGTCTTGACGGACGTCCACAAAAATTTTGGCACTTTTGACGTCGGGATCCGGATCACCCAAAAATGGTGTGCTATAGCACACGAAAAATCGTCGAAATGGGGTATGCGCGCTTCGGGGCTATTTTGACCTTGAAAATGGTCGGAATGGCCGTGAGGCCAACCGGATGCATAGCCAAGTCTTGACGGACGTCCACAAATTTTTGGCACTTTTGACGTCGGGATCCGGATCACCCAAAAAATGGTGTGCTATAGCACACGAAAAATCATCGAAATGGGGGTATGCGCGCTTCGGGGCTATTTTGACCTTGAAAATGGGTCGGAATGGCCGTGAGGGCCAACCGGATGCATAGCCAACGTCTTGACGGACGTCCACAAAATTTTTGGCACTTTTGACGTCGGGATCCGGATCACCCAAAAAATGGTGTGCTATAGCACACGAAAAATCGTCGAAATGGGGTATGCGCGCTTCGGGGCTATTTTGACCTTGAAAATGGGTCGGAATGGCCGTGAGGGCCAACCGGATGCATAGCCAACGTCTTGACGGACGTCCACAAAATTTTTGGCACTTTTGACGTCGGGATCCGGATCACCCAAAAATGGTGTGCTATAGCACACGAAAAATCGTCGAAATGGGGTATGCGCGCTTCGGGGCTATTTTGACCTTGAAAATGGGTCGGAATGGCCGTGAGGGCCAACCGGATGCATAGCCAACGTCTTGACGGACGTCCACAAAAATTTGGCACTTTTGACGTCGGGATCCGGATCACCAAAAAATGGTGTGCTTATAGCACACGAAAAATCGTCGAAATGGGGGTATGCGCGCTTCGGGGCTATTTTGACCTTGAAAATGGGTCGGAATGGCCGTCAGGGCCAACCGGATGCATAGCCAACGTCTTGACGGACGTCCACAAAAATTTTTGGCACTTTTGACGTCGGGATCCGGATCACCCAAAAAATGGTGCTATAGCACACGAAAAATCGTCGAAATGGGGGTATGCCGCTTCGGGGCTATTTTGACCTTGAAAATGGGTCGGAATGGCCGTGAGGGCCAACCGGATGCATAGCCAACGTCTTGACGGACGTCCACAAAATTTTGGCACTTTTGACATCGGGATCCGGATCACCCAAAAAATGGTGTGCTATAGCACACGAAAAATCGTCGAAATGGGGTATGCGCGCTTCGGGGCTATTTTGACCTTGAAAATGGGTCGGAATGGCCGTGAGGGCCAACCGGATGCATAGCCAACGTCTTGACGGACGTCCACAAATTTTTGGCACTTTTGACGTCGGGATCCGGATCACCCAAAAATGGTGTGCTATAGCACACGAAAAATCATCGAAATGGGGGTATGCGCGCTTCGGGCTATTTTGACCTTGAAAATGGGTCGGAATGGCCGTGAGGGCCAACCGGATGCATAGCCAACGTCTTGACGGACGTCCACAAAAATTTTTGGCACTTTTGACGTCGGATCCGGATCACCCAAAAAATGGTGTGCTATAGCACACGAAAATCATCGAAATGGGGTATGCGCTTCGGGGCTATTTTGACCTTGAAAATGGGTCGGAATGGCCGTGAGGGCCAACCGGATGCATAGCCAACGTCTTGACGGACGTCCACAAAATTTTTGGCACTTTTGACGTCGGGATCCGGATCACCAAAAAATGTGTGCTATAGCACACGAAAAATCGTCGAAATGGGGTATGCGCGCTTCGGGGCTATTTTGACCTTGAAAATGGGTCGGAATGGCCGTGAGGGCCAACCGGATGCATAGCCAACGTTCTTGACGGACGTCCACAAAAAATTTTGGCACTTTTGACGTCGGGATCCGGATCACCCAAAAAATGGTGTGCTATAGCACACGAAATCGTCGAAATGGGGTATGCGCGCTTCGGGGCTATTTTGACCTTGAAAATGGGTCGAATGGCCGTGAGGGCCAACCGGATGCATAGCCAACGTCTTGACGGACGTCCACAAAAATTTTTGGCACTTTTGACGTCGGGATCCGGATCACCCAAAAAATGGTGTGCTATAGCACACGAAAAATCGTCGAAATGGGGTATGCGCGCTTCGGGGCTATTTTGACCTTGAAAATGGGTCGGAATGGCCGTGAGGGCCAACCGGATGCATAGCAACGTCTTGACGGACGTCCACAAAAATTTGGCACTTTTGACGTCGGGATCCGGATCACCCAAAAAATGGTGTGCTATAGCACACGAAAAATCATCGAAATGGGGGTATGCGCGCTTCGGGGCTATTTTGACCTTGAAAATGGGTCGAATGGCCGTGAGGGCCAACCGATGCATAGCCAACGTCTTGACGGACGTCCACAAAAAAATTTGCACTTTTGACGTCGGATCCGGATCACCCAAAAAATGTGTGCTTATAACACGAAAAATCATCGAATGGGGTATGCGCGCTTCGGGCTATTTTGACTTTGAAAATGGGTCAGAACGGCCGTGAGGCCAACCGGATGCATAGCCAACGTTGAAAGACTTCACAAAATTTTTTGGCACTTTTGAAGTCGAATCCGGATCACCAAAAAATGGTGTGCTATACACACGAAAATCGTCGAAATAGGGTATGCGCGCTTCTTCGGGGCTATTTGACCTTGAAAATGGGTCAAATGGCCGTGAGGGCCAACCGGATGCATAGCCACGTCTTGAGACGTCCAAAAAATTTTTGCACTTTTACGTCGGATCCGGATCACCAAAATGTGGTGCTTATAGCACACGAAAAATCGTCGAAATGGGGGTAGCGCGCTTCGGGCTATTTTGACCTTGAAAATGGGTCGGAATGGCCGTGAGGGCCAACCGGATGCATAGCACGTCTTGACGACGTCCAAAATTTTTTGGCACTTTTGACTCGGGATCGGATCACCCAAAAAATGGTGTGCTATAGCACACGAAAATCTCGAAATGGGGGTATGCGCGCTTCGGGCTATTTTGACCTTGAAAATGGGTCGGAATGGCCGTGAGGGCCAACCGGATGCATAGCCAACGTCTTGACGAGCGTCACAAAAATTTTGGCACTTTTGACGTCGGATCCGAATCACCCAAAAAATGTGTGCATAAGCACACGAAAAATCTCGAAATGGGGGTATGCGCGCTTCGGGGCTATTTTGACCTTGAAAATGGTCGGAATGGCCGTGAGGGCCAACGGATGCATACAACGTCTTGACGGACGTCCACAAAAATTTGCACTTTTGACGTGGATCGATCACCCAAAAAATGGTGTGCTATAGCACACGAAAATCGTGAAATGGGGTGGCGCTTCGGGGCTATTTTGATTTGAAATGTGGTCGAATGGCCGTGAGGGCCAACCAATGCATAGCCAACGTCTTGACGGACTCCACAAAAATTTGGCACTTTTGACGTCGGATCCGATCACCCAAAAATGGTGTGCTATAGCACACGAAAAATCTCGAAATGGGTATGCGGCTTCGGGCTATTTTACCTTGAAAATGGGTCGGAATGGCGCGAGGGCCAACCGGATGCATAGCCAACTTTTGACGGACGTACAAAATTTTTTGGCACTTTTGACGTCGGATCCGGATCACCCAAAAAATGGTGTGCTATAGCACACGAAAAATCCGTAAAAATGGGGTATGCGCGCTTCGGGGTATTTGACCTTAAAAATGGGTCGAATGCCGTGAGGGCCAACCGGATCATAGCAAACGTCTTGACGGACGTCCACAAAATTTTGGCACTTTTGACGTCGATCGATCACCCAAAAAAATGGTGTGCTATAGCACACGAAAAATCGTCGAAATGGGGGTATGCGCTTCGGGCTATTTTGACCTTGAAAATGGTCGTGGCCGTGAGGGCCAACCGAATGCATAGCCAACGTTTGACGGACGTCCACAAAATTTTGGCACTTTTGACGTCGAATCCGGATCACCCAAAAATGGTGTGCTAAAACACGAAAAATCGTCGAAATGGGGGTATGCGCGCTTCGGGCTATTTGACCTTGAAAATGGGTCGGAATGGCCGTGAGGGCCAACCGGATGCATAGCAACGTCTTGACGACGTCCAAAAATTTTGGCACTTTTGACTCGGGATCCGGATCACCAAAAAATGGTGTGCTATAGCACACGAAAAATCGTCGAAATGGGGGTATGCGCGCTTCGGGGCTATTTTGACTTGAAAATGGGTCGAATGCCGTGAGGCCAACGGATGCATAGCCACATCTTGACGGACGTCCACAAATTTTTGGCACTTTTGACGTCGGGATCCGGATCACCCAAATGGTGTGCTATAGCACACGAAAAATGTCGAAATGGGGTATGCCGCTTCGGGATATTTGACTTGAAAATGGGTCGAATGGCGTGAGGCCAACCGGATGCATAGCCAACGTCTTGACGGAGTCCACAAAATTTTGCACTTTTGACGTGGGATCCGATCACCAAAAAATGGTGTGCTATAGCACACGAAAAATCGTCGAAATGGGGGTATGCGCGCTTCGGGCTATTTTGACCTTGAAAATGGGTCGGAATGGTGAGGGCCAACCAATGCATAGCAAATCTTGACGGACGTCCACAAAATTTTTGACTTTTGACGTCGGATCCGGATCACCAAAAAATGGTGTGCTATAGCACACGAAAAATCTTCGAAATGGGGTATGCGCGCTTCGGGGCTATTTTGACTTTGAAAATGGGTCGGAATGGCTGAGGGCAACGGATGCAAAGCCAACGTCTTGACGGACGTCCACAAAAATTTGGAACTTTTAACGTCGGGATCGATCACCAAAAAATGGTTGTTATAGCACACGAAAAATCTTCGAAATGGGGTATGCGCGCTTCGGCTATTTTGACCTTGAAATGGTCGGAATGGCCGTGAGGCAACCGGATGATAGCCAACGTCTGACGGACGTCACAAAATTTTTGGCACTTTTGACGTCGGGATCGATACACAAAAATGGTGTGCTATACACACGAAAAATTCGAAATGGGGGTATGCTTCGGGGCTATTTGACCTTGAAAATGGTCGAAATGGCCGTGAGGGCCAACCGGATGCATAGCCAACGTCTGACGGACGTCCACAAATTTTTGGCATTAGACTGGGATCCGGATACACCAAAAAATGTGTGCTATAGCACACGAAAAATCGTCAAAATGGGGGTATGCGCCTTCGGGGCTATTTTGACCTTGAAAATGGGTCGGAATGGCCGGAGGGCCAACCGGATGCATAGCCAACGTCTTGACGGACGTCCAAAAATTTTGGCACTTTTAACGTCGGGATCGGATCACCCAAAAAATGGTGTGCTATAGCACACGAAAAATCGAATGGGGTATGCGCGCTTCGGGGCTATTTTGACCTTGAAAATGGTCGGAATGGCCGTGAGGCCAACCGGATGCATAGCCAACGTCTGACGGACGCCACAAAAATTTTGGCACTTTTGACTCGGGATCCGGATACCCAAAAAATGGTGTGCTATAGCACACGAAAAATCGTCGAAATGGGGTATGCGCGCTTCGGCTATTTTACCTTGAAAATGGGTCGGAATGGCCGTGAGGCCAACCGATCATAGCCAACGTCTTGACGGACGTCCAAAATTTTTTGGCACTTTTGACTCGGGATCCGGATCACCCAAAAAATGGTGTGCTATAGCACACGAAAAATCGTCGAAATGGGGTATGCGCCTTCGGGGCTATTTTAACCTTGAAAATGGGTCGGAATGGCTGAGGCCAACGGATGCATACAAGTCTTGACGGAGTCCACAAAATTTGGCACTTTTGACTCGATCCGAATCACCCAAAAATTGTGTGCTATAGCACACAAAAATCGTCAAAAGGGGTATGCGCGCTTCGGGGCTATTTTGACCTTGAAAATGGGTCGGAATGGCCGTGAGGGCCAACCGGATGCATAGCCAACGTCTTGACGGACGTCCACAAAAAATTTTGACACTTTTGACGTCGGATCCGGATCACCCAAAAAATGGTGTGCTATAGCACACGAAAAATCGTCGAAATGGGGGTATGCGCTCTTCGGGGCTATTTTGACCTTGAAAATGGGTCGGAATGGCCGTAGGGCCAACCGGATCATAGCCAACGTCTTGACGGACGTCCACAAAAATATTTGGCACTTTTGACGTCGGGATCCGATCACCCAAAAAATGGTGTGCTATAGCACACGAAAAATCGTCGAAAGGGGTATGCGCTTCGGGGCTATTTTGACCTTGAAAATGGGTCGGAATGGCCGTAGGGCCAACCGGATGCATAGCCAACGTCTTGACGGACGTCCACAAAATTTTGGCACTTTTGACGTCGGAATCCGGATCACCAAAAAATGGTGTGCTATAGCACACGAAAAATCGTCGAAATGGGGGTATGCGCGCTTCGGGCTATTTTACCTTGAAAATGGGTCGGAATGGCCGTGAGGGCCAACCGGATGCATAGCCAACGTCTTGACGGACGTCCATCAAAAATTTTGGCACTTTTGACGTTGGATCCGGATCACCCAAAAAATGGTGTGATATAGCACACGAAAAATCGTCGAAATGGGGTATGCGCGCTTCGGGGCTATTTTGACCTTGAAAATGGGTCGGAATGGCCGTAGGGCCAACCGGATGCATAGCCAACGTCTTGACGGACGTCCACAAAAATTTTGGCACTTTTGACGTCGGGATCCGGATCACCCAAAAAATGGTATGCTATAGCACACGAAAAATCGTCGAAATGGGGGTATGCGCGCTTCGGGGCTATTTTGACCTTGAAAATGGGTGGAATGGCCGTGAGGGCCAACCGGATGCATAGCCAACGTCTTGACGGACGTCCACAAAAATTTTGGCACTTTTGACGTCGGGATCCGGATCACCCAAAAATGGTGTGCTATAGCACACGAAAAATCGTCGAAATGGGGTATGCGCGCTTGGGGCTATTTTGACCTTGAAAATGGGTCGGAATGGCCGTGAGGGCCAACCGATGCATAGCCAACGTCTTGACGGACGTCCAAAAAAATTTTGGCACTTTTGACGTCGGATCCGGATCACCCAAAAATGGTGTGCTATAGCACACGAAAATCGTCGAAATGGGGTATGCGCGCTTCGGGCTATTTTGACCTTGAAAATGGGTCGGAATGGCCGTGAGGCCAACCGTATGCATAGCCAACGTCTTGACGGACGTCCAAAAAAATTTGGCACTTTTGACGTCGGGATCCGGATCACCCAAAAAATGGTGTGCTATAGCACACGAAAATCGTGAAATGGGGGTATGCGCGCTTCGGGGCTATTTTGACCTTGAAAATGGGTCGAATGGCCGTGAGGGCCAACCGGATGCATAGCCAACGTCTTGACGGACGTCCAAAAAAATTTGGCACTTTTGACGTCGGGATCCGGATCACCCAAAAAATGGTGTGCTATAGCACACGAAAGATCGTCGAAATGGGGGTATGCGCGCTTCGGGGCTATTTTGACCTTGAAAATGGGTGGAATGGCCGTGAGGGCCAACCGGATGCATAGCCAACGTCTTGACGGATGTCCACAAAAATTTTTGGCACTTTTGACGTCGGGATCCGGATCACCCAAAAAATCGTGTGCTATAGCACACGAAAAATCGTCGAAATGGGGGTATGCGCACTTCGGGGCTATTTTGACCTTGAAAATGGGTCGGAATTGTCGTGAGGCCAACCAGATGCATAGACAACGTCTTGACGGACGTCCATAAAAAATTTGGCACTTTTGACGTCGGGATCCGGATCACCAAAAAATGGTGTGCTATAGCACACGAAAAATCGTCGAAATGGGGGTATGCGCTCTTCGGGGCTATTTTGACCTTGAAAATGGGTCGGAATGGCCGTGAGGGCCAACCGGATGCATAGCCAACGTCTTGACGGACGTCCATAAAAACTTTTGGCACTTTTGACATCGGGATCCGGATCACCCAAAAAATGGTGTGCTATAGACACGAAAGATCGTCGAAATGGGGGTATGCACGGTTCGGGGCTATTTTGACCTTAAAAATGGGTCAGAATGGCCGTGAGGCCAACCGGATGCATATCCAACGTCTTGACGGACGTCCACAAAAATTTTGGCACTTTTGACATCGGGATCCGGATCACCCAAAAATGGTGTGCTATAGCACACGAAAAATCGTCGAAATGGGGTATACGCGCTTGGGGCTATTTTGACCTTGAAAATGGGTCGGAATGGCCGTGAGGGCCAACCGAATGCATAGCCAACGTCTTGACGGATGTCCATAAAAAATTTTGGCACTTTTGACGTCGGATCCGGATCACCCAAAAATGGTGTGCTATAGCACACGAAAATCGTCGAAATGGGGTATGCGCGCTTCGGGCTATTTTGACCTGAAAATGGGTCGGAATGGCCGTGAGAGCCAACCGATGCATAGCCAACGTCTTGACGACGTCCAAAAAATTTGGTACTTTTGACGTCGGGATCCGGATCACCCAAAAAATGGTGTGCTATAGCACACGAAAATCGTTGAAATGGGGGTATGCGCGCTTCGGGGCTATTTTGACCTTGAAAATGGGTCGAAATGGCCGTGAGGGCCAACCGGATGCATAGCCAACGTCTTGACGGACGTCCAAAAAAATTTGGCACTTTTGACGTCGGGATCCGGATCACCCAAAAAATGGTGTGCTATAGCACACGAAAGATCGTCGAAATGGGGGTATGCGCGCTTCGGGGCTATTTTGACCTTGAAAATGGGTCGGAATGGCCGTGAGGGCCAACCGGATGCATAGCCAACGTCTTGACGGATGTCCACAAAATTCTTTGGCACTTTTGACGTCGGGATCCGGATCACCCAAAAAATCGTGTGCTATAGCACACGAAAAATCGTCGAAATGGGGGTATGCGCCTTCGGGGCTATTTTGACCTTGAAAATGGGTCGGAATGTCGTGAGGACCAACCAGATGCATAGACAACGTCTTGACGGACGTCCATAAAAAATTTGGCACTTTTGACGTCGGGATCCGCATCACCAAAAAATGGTGTGCTATAGCACACGAAAAATCGTCGAAATGGGGGTATGCGCGCTTCGGGGCTATTTTGACCTTGAAAATGGGTCGGAATGGCCGTGAGGGCCAACCGGATGCATAGCCAACGTCTTGACGGACGTCCATAAAAACTTTTGGCACTTTTGACATCGGGATCCGGATCACCCAAAAAATGGTGTGCTATAGACACGAAAGATCGTCGAAATGGGGGTATGCACGCGTTCGGGGCTATTTTGACCTTAAAAATGGGTCGGAATGGCCGTGAGGCCAACCGGATGCATAGCCAACGTCTTGACGGACGTCCACAAAAAATTTTGGCACTTTTGACGTCGGATCGGATCACCCAAAAAATGGTGTGCTATAGCACACGAAAAATCGTCGAAATGGGGTATGCGCGCTTCGTGGCTATTTTGACCTTGAAAATGGTCAAATGGCCGTGAGGCCAACCGGATGCATAGCCAACGTCTTGACGGACGTCCATAAAAAATTTTGGCACTTTTGACGTCGGGATCCGGATCACCGAAAAAATTGGTGTGCTATAGCACACGAAAATCGTCGAAATCGGGTATGCGCACTTCGGGCTATTTTGACCTTGAAAATGGGTCGGAATGGCCGTGAGGGCCAACCGGATGCATAGCCAACGTCTTGACGGACGTCACAAAAATTTTGGCACTTTTGACGTCGGGATCCGATCACCAAAAAATGGTGTGCTATAGCACACGAAAAATCGTCGAAATGGGGATGCGCGCTTCAGGCTATTTTGACCTTGAAAATGGGTCGGAATGGCCGTGAGGGCCAACCGGATGCATAGCCAACGTCTTGACGGACGTCCATAAAAATTTTGGCACTTTTGACGTCGGGATCCGGATCACCCAAAAAATGGTGTGCTATAGCACACGAAAAATCGTCGAAATGGGGGTATGCGCGCTTCGGGGCTATTTTGACCTTGAAAATGGGTCAATGGCCGTGAGGCCAACCGGATGCATAGCCAACGTCTTGACGGACGTCCACAAAAATTTTTGGCACTTTTGACATCGGGATCCGGATCACCCAAAAAATGGTGTGCTATAGCACACGAAAAATCGTCGAAATAGGGGTATGCGCGCTTCGGGGCTATTTTGACCTTGAAAATGGGTCGGAATAGCCGTGAGGGCCAACCGGATGCATAGCCAACGTCTTGACGGACTTTCTCAAAAAGTTTTGGCACTTTTGACGTCGGGATCCGGATCACCCAAAAAATGATGTGCTATAGCACACGAAAAATCGTCGAAATGGGGGTATGCGCGCTTCGGGGATATTTTGACCTTGAAAATGGGTCGAAATGGCCTTTAGTGCCAACCGGATGCATAGAAAACGTCTTGACGGACGTCCATAAAAAGTTTGGCACTTTTGACGTTGGGATTCGGATCACCCAAAAAATGGTGTGTTATAACACACGAAAAATCGTCGAAATGGGGGTATGCGCGCTTCGGGGCTATTTGACTTTGAAAATGGGTCGGAATGGCCGTGAGGGCCAATCGGATGCATAGCCAACGTCTTAACGGACGTCCATAAAATTTTTGGCACTTTTGACGTTGGGATCCGGATCACCAAAAAATGGTGTGCTATAGCACACGAAAGATCGTCGAAATGAGGGTATGCGCGCTTCGGGGCTATTTTGACCTTGAAAATGGGTCGGAATGGTCGTGAGGACCAACCAGATGCATAGTCAACGTCTTGACGGACGTCCACAAAAAGTTTTGGCAATTTTGACGTCGGGATCCAGATCACCCAAAAAATGGTGTGCTATAGCACACGAAAAATCATCAAAATGGGGGCATGCGCGCTTCGGGGCTATTTTGACCTTGAAAATGGGTCGGAATGGCCGTGAGGGCCAACCGGATGCATAGCCAACGTCTTGACGGACGTCCACAAAAAATTTGGCACTTTTGACGTCGGAATCCGAATCACCAAAAAAATGGTGTGCTATAGCACACGAAAAATCGTCGAAATGGGGGTATGCGCGCTTCGGGGCTATTTTGACCTTGAAAATGGGTCGGAATGGCCGTGAGGGCCAACCGGATGCATAGCCAACGTCTTGACGGACGTCCATAAAAATATTTTGGCACTTTTGACGTCAGGATCCGGATCACCAAAAAATAGTGTGCTATAGCACACGAAAAATCGTCGAAATGAGGGTATGCGCGCTTCGGGGCTATTTTGACCTTGAAATGGGTCGGAATGGACGTTAGGGCCAACCGTATGCATAGCCAACGTATTGACGGACGTCCACAAAAAATTTTGGCACTTTTGACGTCGGGATCCGTATCACCCAAAAAATGGTGTGCTATAGCACACGAAAAATCATCTAAATGGGGGTATGCGCGATTCGTGGCTATTTTGATCTTGAAAATGGGTCGGAATGGCCGTGAGGGACAACCGGATGCATAGCCAACGTCTTGACGGACGTTCATAAAAATTTTTGGCACTTTTGACGTCGGGATCCGGATCACCCAAAAAATGGTGTGCTATAGCACACGAAAAATCATCGAAATGGGGGTATGCGCGCTTCGGGGCTATTTTGACCTTGAAAATGAGTCGGAATGACCGTGAGTGCCAACCGGATGCATAGCCAACGTCTTGACGGACGTCCACAAAAAATTTTGGCCTAAAGATTGACATGTTGAAGTAGTTGTCTTTAATTTTTAACCTAATAGGGCATGAAGCAAATTAGATGTATAGTTTTGATTTTGTATTATTCAATCTAAATTACAATATAATAATATTAAAAAAACTAAACGAAATTGAGTAGTTGACCACGTAGATGTCGAAAAAATTTACAGAATGATTTTTTTTATTAAAAAAATTAATGATGTGGCCGAATTATAATTAGCCACGTGTCAAAAATGATTTTACAAAATCACCGTTAAAAAATAATGACATGAATGAGCCTTTTCTTTAACGGTAATGGCATAAATGAGCCAAACTTTTAACGGATAGCATAAATAAGCCTTTTCTAAAAGTTCGATGACATATTTAAGCCTTTTCCCTTTAGAAATTATCATTAAATAACTTTTACTTCTAATTTTTTGCTTCTCGAAAAGCATGACTATAGAAGACTTTACTCAAATGACTCTTTTCTATCAGATTACTATGTTATATTAGTTAATACTATACTTTGATTAGAGTTAATTACACTAATCTTTCTTATAATATGACTTAATTTTGAATATTCCTCATGTATTTTAAAATCAACACTTGCACCTTTTATGATTTATATGTATATTTCTTACACACCATATGAAGTATATGTGAAATATAATTATTCACAGATAATTAGAGTTTATGAATAAAATATTTTTAATGTAATTTCAAAATAATTTGAAGTGGAAGAATAAATAGAGAAATAAAAATAAGAAATTACTGTACAATAAATATAATAAAATCAAATTGTAGATCCTTCGTTCAACTATAAAAATTGATCAAGTTCACTGAATTTAAGGTCAAAATCAAATATTTTAAAATTTGCAATCAGAAAAGAATAAAAATATAATTTATAGAGATAGTAAGTCGTAACACACATAAAATTGAAACAAAATACTACAATTATTGTTGTTATTCTTTTTTCTTGATGAAAATTAATTATTTTTGAAAAGTAGTTTATTTTTAATAAAAAGTTTAATTAAATTAAATATTAATGGAATTGTGATTCTTTTTACCTTGTGAAAAATCTCTCTTTCTCTCTCTTTAACTTCTTTTTTTTGTATTCGCGCTCTGCAAGGCATATTAAGGAGTGACGCTCTCAATAGAATTTTCTTCATATCCAGGACTCGAGCCCAGACCTCCGATTAAGGGTGAATCCTCCCGCTAACGTACTACAACTCATGTTGATGGAGCCTATAATATACATATCTGATTTTGATTGTAAATTTTTTATTGAAGGCGAAAGGAATATATCGTCTCAAAAGGATTATAGGAAATTATGTAAATTTATATATTATAGAATTCAATAATGTATTAAAATGAAAAAAAAAACTTCATTGGACAAAAATCATTAATTGTGATATGGTGAAATCTCATAAAATGATAGACTAAACTATTTTTTTTTATCTTGAGCAAAGTCGCATAATTTTATTTTGTCATACGAAATCACAATACTACACTAATGTAATAAAAAAATCACAATGACAAAAAATATAACTTTACGATACAACTAACATATATTTTCTTATTTCATTTGAAATACAAAAGACACATTGACGCATTCAATATTTTAACTTATTTTATTAGAGAACTCTACTTATAACAACATCAATCTTTAAATAAACCATGTTTATTTCCTAAAGCCACTTGACAAAAAAAACCATTTTCAGTATCTTCATTTATTGTAACATTGAAAGGCCAAATTGTTGATGTATTAATTGTTTGTAGCCCATAATATTTTTCATCTGATTATCATTTGATAAACAAAGATTTATTTGTTCGAGTTTCGATATAAATATTATATGATAATAAAGAGGTGATAAAAATTGAATGGAAAGTTATGATGATAATAATAAGAGAGAAAATAGTGAAGGATATTGAAGAAAAAGCCATTGATTTTTTTTCTTTGCTAATGATGTTGTTATAGTCATAGTTTTGCTAATTTGATGGATATTTATATGTAACATTCAAGATTATCTTTTTAATTAAAATAAATTGACTAACTATTTTGAATTTTTTCTATTATATGATGAAAGAATGATTTCGCATTTATGCGTTTATGAAATAAGTTGATCCGTTTATTTTATATCTATCTGGTTTAGAATAAGTGAACGGTTAACACTTTTTCTTGGTTCAAATTTAAATGAATTTTTTAAAGTCAAAAAGGATTATTAATTATATTTTATTTTCAAAGTTCACCTTTTTCTTTAATGGGATTTTAAAGTATTTTTTGATTCTCATTGCTAAGTTAAGAAAATATCGACCATAAACACAAATACTAACAAAAACATAATTTAAACATTTTACCTAAATACAAACTTCTATTTTCCAAAAATATTTTTTTAGTAAAAATACTTTTAACAAAAAATTTTTTTATCAAAATAAGCCAATTTTAAATATTTGATTAAAAAATAACAAGTTTTTAAAAGAAATAATTCTTAAATTTATATGTATCAAGTATCAATTTAGATCACAAAATTTTAAAATATTCCTTTTCTTAATATTAAATCAAGTAAAAATTAATAAATACCAATTTATGACAAAAGAAAATATGAAATAAAACAGAATAAAATAATTTCACTTTGGCTATAAAAGTAGTTATCTCCCATTTTCCAATAAATTAGCAAAACCAGACAAGTGTCAACTTATTTGGCCTCCACCAAGAAGTTCATATGACAACACATCACCAAAATATATATATATATATATATAGAAAATTAAAAAAAAAAAATTAAAAGCAAATTTTCAGAACAAAAAGAAGAACAAAATATTTAAAGAAAATGGCTAATTTAAAACTTATAGCCACCATGTCAAATTCCATTATTTCTACTACACATTTTGTCCCTTCTACACTTTGCATCTCTAGAGCTTTTGTTAGTCCCACTAGACCTAATGAAATTGTAAGTTTTTATTTTCCATTTTTTAGTTTATAATTCTATTTAAAGATATATATATAATATAGAAATTCGTGTTCGAGTCAGTTTACAAGCATTTAATGGTTCCATGTGAGTAGATTTCATGTATGTACTTTTTCTTTTCATAAATATCGAGTAACTCTGTTCATCAAAATTTACTTGTAACGAAGATCTATAATTTTAGATGATGACTACACTAATATTATTGTCTCGGAACTTTTTTTTCCTTTATCCAAGAAAATTGGAATTAAAATGATTTTTTTAATAATATAATATGTGGTGGATCTACATGGTTGGTTATAGATTCACGTAAATTCAATAAGTTTTGGTTTTAATTATTGATTTGGTTGTGAATTTCAGTTATCATTATAGTATTTAAAAACTTACTTAACTTGGTAAATTTAGATCCATCTATGAATATTGTATTATTTTGGTCTTGAAGTGATGGATTTGGTTGTATTATATTTAAATAATTTTTTTTAGTTTTATTTTTGAAATAAATAAATTAAATTTACAGGCAAAAATTGATAAAGAGACAGCACAAAAAATAAAAGAAGCAGCAGTAGCAGTGAAGGAAGGTGCACAAGAAGTAAAAAGTGTGGGGGATTCAGTTAAAGAGACTATCTCTTCTAGTGCTGGAAATGTAATTTCTCACTTTTACCCCCCCAAAAAAATAAATTATTTGTTTTTATTGTTCTATTAATTTTATTATTTTATGACTTTATTTCTTAATTCAAGTAAAAATAAATAAATGTGATTAGACTCTATTGATGGGAATGGATCGGTGGTATGCTTATATGGATTTGGACGATCCTCTCATCAGGAATTGGATTTTGTGGTTGAGTTAGGTTAGGTGTCGTAGTTTTACATGCTATCAAAGTCAAATACATCCCTCGATCGATACTAAATTAGTTAGGTCTGGGCGTAAATGGAGTGTTAGAAATTTGGAAAGGTTAAAATCTCTCATTGATTAGGGAATGAACGAGTGATATGTGTATATGGATTTCAACAATTCTCTTTCTCGTGAGTTAGTTTTTGAGATAGAGTTGGGTTCAGGTGCTCTTGATCATGTTTGATTACGGGTAATCTGTTTATATGGATTGGAATAATTTCCTATTTGTAAGCTAGCTTTTAGATTTGAGTTGCTCTCGATCCACACTTAATTAGTTAGGTTTGGGTGAAAATGGAGCGTCAGAATTATATTTTATATTGATCGGGAAATATACAGATGGTTTGCTTTATATAGATTTGAACAATTCTTTTTTTTTTTGTGAATTAACATTCGAAATTGAGTTTGATTCAAGTGTCATGTCATGTCTTTACCGTGACGATATATATAATTTAAACTCTAATTTTTATACTCTTATTATTTGTACTTTTTTAATGTTTGTTTATTTATTATTTTGATTAGGTAATTTCAGAGATGTCTAAGAAAGTATTAGACAAGGCTACAGAGAGTGAAGAAAAGAGTACATGGGAAAATATCAAGGAAAAAGTCACTGGCAAGTGATTTTAAATATATATATATAATTTTCATAATTTGACTGTCTTAATATCCATTTAATACCCCTCTTTTTTTTTTTTTACCTATTTAATATTTTATCAGATTTAAGTTTGTATTGTAGTTCGAATTCAAGACTTTAGATAAAATTAGAAGTATTTTATTCATCTCATTGCGATTCTTGATACGATTAATTTACTATTCTGATCAGAGTCTGAATGGGAGAATTGTTTTTTTTTAGGTTACTAACAAAATTTGTTTTAATGGGGGAAAAGAATAATTCTTCTACACTTTTTTAGTTATGTTAGTTTGATCCTCGTATTTTGAATCGAAATAAATCTTTATATCTTGAATTGAGATAAATCTTTTTAGGATGGAGTGAGAATACATGGTCATTATTATCTAACAAGATAAGATTATTATTACATGTCAAAACAATTGAAACCTAAATAACAAAAGGGAAATTAGGGTTCGAGTCCGTGTCGATGCACGAACAACATGCCCTAATTTCTTTTGTACAAGGAGATACTAACATTTACGAACATAATTTTTTCTTCGTTGATAAATATTTCGTTGTACTTGTGAAACACTTGATCCAAATTCAATTTATCATGACCAAAATGGCTAACAAGCAAAGGTTCAGCCACAGATCTAAAACTTTGTACCATATTATATATCTCATCATCACAAGAATTTCTATGAATTTTTGAAGTTTCCATGATGTCAACTGTGAAAGATTCCTCCTTTTCAACTATATGCATTATTGAACGAACATGAAATTTCAACGACTTGTGACCTTTCTTTATTCTTTCTTTATTGATTATTTTAATGAGTCCGCTGATTGTCAAAAAAATGTTAGGTCCAGATGAACAATCTAAATTCACAATGTGTATGGTTTATCTAGGGGAAATGTTGTTGTAGAGAGCAGAGATTGCTTCATCTGTAATTGATTTTGTCATGAGGATCACCTTTTATTGTACATACAATTAATTAGGGTTGTTTATTAGGGTTGTTCATGGTTATTGTTAAAAATCAAACGAATCGCAATTCAGACTAAATTGATGAAAAAAATTGATATTTGGTTTGGTTAGGTTAATTTTAGTTTTAAATTTTGAAAACTGATACTATTTGGTTTGATTTTGATTTTACTAAGAAACAACCGCAAAAATAACCAAATCGAACCGAGCAATTAGATATATATATTATTCATAAATAAAATATGAATATTTTCTTAAATTTTTATTAACTCGAGTCTTTAATTTTGTCATTTTTTCAAACCCAACACTTAAATTTTAGCTCAACTATTACAATCCTAAGTCTAAGTCTACCAAAATCCACTACTTTAGTCTATATCTACCCTACCTCACATAAGATAGGCAGACTTAATTACTTTGTTCATGTGATAATAACCTTGTATTGCTTAATTGTTTAATTGAACTCACATTAGATTTTTCTCTAGATTATTCATGTAGTAGGTGTCCATGTCTACCGAGATACATATGTCCTCAAATTTTTTAATTACTTTCATACCGAAAGAATCAAAAAAACTGAATCAAATCAAACCAAAACTTACAATAACCAAACTGACACTTATTTTTTTCGTTTGATTTGGTTTTAAAAATTTAAAAATCAACTTTGATTTATTTGATTTTGATTTTAATCAATAACCGATCCAAATCGAATTACGAACACCCTACAATTAATAATGCAACATTTTACGGGGCATATTCATAAGGAAAATATTACAATTTATAAGTCATGAGGCTTAAAAGCCCAAAAAGATATTGCCCATCTACAGAACCCAGACCCTCATTTAGGCCCAAACTTGCTAATATAAAAGGCAAGGCGCCTTTTTCTAGAAGGAACAAAAAAATTCAAAATTCAAAATTTGAAACCACAGAGAAACAGAGCAAATAACAATGGCGTCGAAATCAGATATGAAGGGATTCTACAAGCAAACGAAGAAAAATGGCGGAATGACAAAGCCAACACATTCAAAATCATCATTAGCTGCTACTACTACAAAGAAATCGGTTACTCCAAAGCTACCAGCTGCTCGCGACTCGAACATTACCCGGTCTCCGGCGCTCATCTCTCATGGATCTCCTGATCTGCAAGCTGGTAAGCATTTCCCCTAAGTTTTCATTTCGTACAGACGAATCTACGGAAAATAATATTCTGAATTAGTTTTTCAGTGTTCGGTTTGGCGTAATGTGAGTTACACATAATATTCATTGAGTTAATTGTTGAAAACACACCTACATGTTTTTTTGAGTTTCATATCTGAATTATCAGCGTGCTAGTTCCTTTTCCTACCTAATTGAAATATCGTAATTGTTAGTTGAGCTGTGTTTTTGAGCCTATACTCATGTTTATAAAATGTAAGCTGTAATATAGAGTACTGAATATAGTTTTTCAGATGAAAAATGTTAAACTGTGTTGCATAATGAATACAGCCTCCGGTCATTGTTTCTCATGGCTCTTCCGATTTGCAAGCGGGTAGGCATTTTCCCTAAGTTTTCATTTAGTACAGAGAAATCTATGGATAATAATTTTCTGGATTAGTATTTCGGTGTTTGATTGGACGTAAAGTAAGTTACATATGATATTCATACAATGCGAGCTGTGAGATAAGAGTATGAGGATAGTTTTTGAGGAAAAAAAATTTGTTTAACTGTGTTGCCTAATGAATATATATCCTTCGATCCTCATTTCCTGTTGCTCTCTCGATTTGCTAGTTTGTAAGCATTTTCCTTAAGGTATACCTTCATATTTGCTATATGTTGTACTATTTTAGTGTAATGTTGCATATAAACTTATGCTTTGCATCAAAGTACTATATTCAGATGAATTTGGCGCGGCTATGTTGTCTCCACGACTCCACCACATTCATTTAGTACTGAAGAATACACAGAATGACTTTTGGATTAACGCTTCCCTTGTTTGGTTGTGCGTGAAGTAAGTTACATATGATATTCATACAATGCAAGCTATAATAGATTGAGTTTTGAGTGTGATTTTTCAGAAGAAAAAATGTATTCTTTCATACCAGACACATCAAACACTCCAATTTCCATGAGCAATTATCCCTTCATACTGATGTTGCATAATGAATTTTCCCTCTGTTTGTTTATGATCAGATTGGATGACCTTAAGTTTGTTGAGTCTAATCTATAAATCATAAATTCATCTGTTCATGCGTCGTTTTAGATTTTGAAAAGCCCAAATCTATAGCTTGCTACCATTGTTAATATGGCATATGAAAAGGTTACAGTATTGGTATATAATGAAGCTATCAGATACATGCTGTGCATGATGCACATTTGTGACGGTTCCTTATACTTTCTCATCCTGCTAAATTCAATACTTCTTCTCATATCAAGAGGTTTGCATTTGTACTTGCAAATTAAAATTACCCAAATTTTCAGATGATTATGACGAGAACGAGGAGTTATTAAGGCAGTTTGACACGAATATGACTTATGGGCCATGTCTTGGATTGAGCAGACTTGACAGATGGGAGCGTGCTAAGAGTTTTGGTTTAAACCCTCCTAGAGATGTTGAGCCCATCTTGAGATCTAAGGTTCGTAACGAATGCCTGTGGGATGGAATGGTTTAACTTTGTTCATGTTATCATTGGAATAACTCTTATGATGCTTCGTTTTCTATATCTGTTCGCGGTGTGATGGATCTTGTTCTGGGGAAAAAAGTTACAGCAACTAGCTGTATAGTAGATGTCCCCATTTCCTATAGATTAACATGACTACCTGTTTTTCCTCACTTGTTATGATCTTATGTTGTATTTGTTATATTTTTGGCTTATCCTAATCCTACTTAAATATCTTCTTCTTTGTGTTTTTGGTCTTATTATAATTAGTCTTATAAATCACAAAGTGAGTGTCTTGTGTTTGATTTTATTTTTATTCAATGAATTACAGTGACATGGCCTTCCAAAGCTTAATCTTTCAAAGTGCTTATCTTTTTTTTTCCTTCTATTTTTTTTCAAGTGGCACACCCCTTTCATATACAACATAGTTTATCCATTCTGAAAATTAGTGATGAAAAATTAGTCAATGCAGCCATTATAGGAGACTGTTGAGATATGTTTTAGCTTTTGAAGAGTACTCCTCCTGTCTTCCCACTTATCTTGGAGTCCATCATGATTAACATGAATATATTCATAAAGGTGGGTGTTATTTTTCAATCAACTTGAAAGTCAACCTTAAGTAGTTTTACTTTAATTAAATGTTAATTTAATTGCTTGTTTGGTTAAATCGATGAGGATGTCACACATTGTATTGATGGAGGCTTGTTTCTAAGAGTCTTATCACATAAGAAGGTCAAAATGTGAAGACGGATATGTTGGCTAATAAAAAAATCTCATATACAAGATGTTGAAAGTTGCGAAAATGAAAATGTTAGAGGTGGATGTGTTGGCACACTAGGATTGATAAGAAATGAGGATATCTGAAACAAGGTAGGAGTTACCTCAATAGAGGAAAAATGTGGAAAGTCAGACTTAGATTGTTCGAGTTGTGAAGAGGAAATGCACAAATACACTAAGAGGTTGATTGGGAATGGTTACACGAGAGGCAGAGGAAGGCCGGAGAAATATTAGGGAAAAGTGATTAAATAGGGCATGACTTGGCTCCAGGTTACTTAGAAAGTAAGGACATAACATCAGATAGAAGATTATGAAGGACACGAATTAGTTAGGTAGTTGATAGTTACTTTATTTAGTCTTTCATATATTCGGAGTATATTCTTCTTATTATTTTTTTAATTTTTATAGCACTTTGGTTATTATATTATGATAGTGCATGTTCCATTTTTAGCGTGCCTTTTTTTAGTCAACTTAATCTTTATTATTTTATATAATCTAAATAAAGAAAAACAAATTAAATAAAGCCAAACAAATTAAAATATCTGTAGCACCATTTATAGTACATTCCTTTTGCACTTTCAAATGGCCTAAAAAAGGATAGTGCCTTTTGACAATTTGGAAGTAAGAGACATCTAAAAAAATGTACAGAAGGGGAAAATTGACCTTTAAAATCAAATACATATGTAGCAATCATTAAAAAATAAATTAAAAAGAACTTGTATATTCCAATTAATTGGTGGGTTGTCTTTAATTATAGTTGTCAAATCACAAACGATAAGTCCAAACAAGTGGAGAAAATAAATAGTGGACACTATGGTGGACAAATTCACTATTGTCCCAAGTAATAGGAGAAAATATAATATGTTGATCCAAGATATTGATATTTATCATCTCGATAAAATTAAAAATTAGATATTTGAATTACTATGTGTTCTGATCAAATTGAGTATTGTATCATAAAGTGTTTTTATTAGATATTTTCAATTTAAATTTTGAATTACTTTTTGTATATGTTCTCAAATGTTTATTGTATAGATAGTTTAATCCCTTAATATATATCTCATTATTTAATAATACTAATTAGTCTCAATATATTGTCATATAGTAGACTTGTTTCAATAAAGATGATGGGTATAATTTTTTTTTAGAAAGCATATTTTAAGTGATTAATTAATTAATTTATGTAATGTACATTTTATGATCACTTACAAAAAGAAAATTTAATTTGATGATTTAAATGTATCTAATAGAAATATTTGATCGTGTATTCAGATGCTAAATTAAACAAATCTTAATTCAAGTGTTTAAATGAAAATTTTAGAAGTTTGTAAATATATTAAGCCTAAAACAAAGGTTTTATCATATAATAATAAGCACTACTAAAGTTCAAGCAAAGAAAGAGCTACCAGCCAAAAGATAGGTATATAAACAAACAAAAAAAAGAGATCATCAATCCTATCAATGGATCATCAATGGAACACCATCATTTTATCGATGGAGATCATCATCCTGCCAATGGATCAACATCATCCTATCAATGGATCATCGATGAAACATCATCATCCTATCACTCAAAATGTCCACCAAATGTCAATGATAATTGGGTGGACCTTATGATATTTTTTTCATGTCATTTTATAGATAGTTTGGGTACAAGGAAACACAAGATATTTTTATTTAAAATATCTAACATGTTCAAATAGAATAAGATATTATTGAAAAAGAAAAGAACAAACATATGCTCAATTACTAAATTCTTATTTTGATAGTTAGGAATATATGACTCGACAATAGTGAAAAGACCTTCGACTCGAGTGATGAACTATTCTAAAATCTTAGAAGTATATATATAATCATGCTTCACTTTTACTATATTTTTACTTTAAAATATTCTTTTTACAAAATTAATTTTGCTCCTTTGATTAATGTCCCTATTTGATTGTCCTTGAATTTGTATCATTTTCACTTATTATAAAATTTTAGTTACATATAATATTTTGTTTTCTTCGTCATAATTTCATGTTTATTTTGATAACCATGCCTACACCTTTTAGCATGATATAAAGGAAGAATATGAAGAAAGAAAAAATATTTTAAGTCAAATAAGTTTGACCAATCTTAGAATGAATATGGACAAAAGGTAAAAAATGTTGTTGTTTTTAAAGTATTTAAATGACTAAAAATATCTTCTTCCTTTAAAAATCTTGGCAGGATAAGAAATACAGGAGACTTTAATAAGATAATCAAATCCTACGATAAAGTAAAATTGATATAACGAATTCGAGCCTAAAGGGTATAAAATTTTACTCCCTCCGTTCAGAAATAATTGTCAGGTTTAGATAATCACACATCCTTAAGAAAAAATTAAGTATAATATGTAATTTGACTAATATAACCTACAATCAATTATTGTCAATTTAATTAGAAGCAGCACCCATTTCTCTTTATTAAGGGTAGAATTGGAAAAATGAGCTAATTAGTTGTTGATTGTTTAAATTGACAATTAATCTTGGACATCTATTTTTAGTATACTGACAATTATTCTGGACGGAGGGAGTAATAAAATTCCAAACGGTATATAAATTTTCATTTTAATCAAAACGGTAAAATCGCTGATAGAGCAGCGATTTTGCTCGCCGGAAAAAGCAAATCGCTGCAATAGCAACGATTTGCTAATTTAAAATATTTTAATTTTTGCAATGACAGTGATTTCCAAGTAATTTTATTTTGTATTAATTTTTTTTTTTAATCATCGTGGACTTTACTTAAATTATTTTTATTTTATAATTTAAATAATTTTAAGCATTATCTTCAAATGTTTTAATCGTTCTTATAGGCAATTTTTTGTTTTCGGAACTTGTTGTTTATTTTAATTATTTTATCTTTTTAATTAAATCGCTGCCTAAGCAGCATTTTAACTTAATTATTATTTGAAATTTTAAAAAAAAATATTTAAACAAATCGCTGCCTAGCAGCGATTGTATCAATTTTTTTATTTTTTTTTTAATAAATCGCCAAAGCAGCTATTTAAATAAAAAATTTAAAAAACTTTTAGTAAATAAGCAGCGATTTATATTTTTAAATTTCTTTTAAAAATATTTTTAGTAAATCGCTGCCGTAGCACGATTTACATTTTGTAATTTTTTTAAAATTAATTAAATCGCTGCCGACGCATGATTTGTACATTTTTAAAAAAAATTAATTAATCGCTGCTCTTGCAGGCGATTTCCTAAACTTTTTATTTTATTTTCATATCTTTTTTTTAAATTGCTAAAATACGAAGATTATTTTTTTAAATCAAATTGCTGCCAAGGCATCGATTTTTAATTATTATTTTTTAAAATCAAATCGCAGCGATTTTAAATCAAATTTTTTTTAGCGATTTGATTTTAAAAATAAATAAAAATTTTAATAAAAAGGCAGCCGATTTGGTTTATAAAGTAAAAAAAAATGATTTAAACTTGTTAAAAAAAATGAATCAAAAAAATAATTAAAAAAAAATAATCTAAACTTAAGTCGCTGCTAGGCAGCGACATATTTAAAAGTTAATTATTATTTTTTTTTGAAAATCGCTCCTTTGGGAGCGGTTTGTTTTAATTTTTTAAAAAAAGAATAATCAAATTTAACAAATCGCTGCTATTAGCAGCGATTTTGCTTTTTCGGCGGACAAAATCGCTACTTCGTGAGCGATTTTGCCGTTTTGGTAAAAAGAAATTTCATATACCGTTTTAAATTTGTTAACATTTTCACCCTTTAGACCGGACTCTTGAATAACAGCTAATTGAGCTGTTTAAAAATATTTTTTTCATAATCGAGTCGAAAGTATTTCTTTCTTTTATTTATTGGATAAACACATTTTTTAACATATTGCAATAGTTCAAAATGCTCTCATTTCACTTATTAGATAAAATTCATTTATCAATGCTATTTTCATTCTTAGAATGTTTTTCTTGAATAACACAACTATACAATATTTAATCACATTAAATTTAACTCTATGATTGTATTAACAAGAAGATGTGAACATAAATGCAAGTGACGATAGTGTACCATGAAAGCAATGGCACTTTTAGGTAATTTTACGCGAGCCATTTCTCATATTTTAGCATTAACATAATAATTCCGATTTTCTTTCTTCATCTCTAACATAACTCATTAAGGTATCCTTCATCTTCTTCTCCTTCTTTCGTGCTTGGTACGAATAAGGAGCACCCCGAATCTGTCATCCCCGTATAAAATTTTGTGACATTTCCTGTGACCAAATCGACTTTCGCTAGGCCACTACATTTGGCCATGGTTCGGCTATACCATGAAGGCATATGCGAGTTTTTTGACCGAGT
>CM040622.1:96738413-96749225 GCA_022817965.1 Solanum lycopersicoides
ATAAATTCAACACTCATCTTCTCATACAAATGAAAACCTAACAATACATATCAACCGTTTATATTTCTAAATACACTCCACACTCCACAACCATCATTCATCTCTAAAGGTAAAACGAATGATATTATATTGTATCTTACAAGTTTAAGTTTCTACACTCTACATCCAACTCTCTAAGAGCCCTCGCCATAGGCTCTAATAGGTAGCAAGCTCCTTTGCTAAAGCGTTCCTTCGTTTTCTCCCAATATGGTTAATATCATACATCACCATCTACTAATTTCAAAATTCTTCTTCTTTTTAGAATTTTGTATCAAGTCAAACAATATCACATAATGAAATAAAAAACGTATAAAAATTCAAAGATTATACCATGAAAATCCATGTCTTTATTTATGTCTCGAGTAGGAACCGATTAATATAATATACTTCTTATTAACAAAATACAGAAACGTATCATTCAGTTAGATTATCTCCTCTTAATTTAACAACTTATCTTTGAGCTAGATTTTAGAAACTTGCAATAGACAAAAATAATATCAAGAAAGACAAAGATTTAAGGGAAATGAACTTTTTTACACACAATATGCATTACAAAGTTCAATGAAAACAAAACAAATACATGATACACCAAATATATTAAATATAATATAAGATTACATAGATAATCAATTTAATTAATAACCCCCTTTAATATATATATACTAAGTAGACACACTATGGAGCACAACAGTTTCAACTGTAAGCCCAGGCCCAAATCCAAAAAGTACACCCCAATCAAGGCCTTCACCTGTGGTACTAAGCCCTTCTTTAGATGAGGCCTTTCTCATTTCATCTAAAATAAATAGAACACAAGCACTAGACATATTTCCATAGTCACTCAAAACTTGCCTAGTAGCCCGAAGTTTTCGGGCTTTAGGCTCAATTTTAGTTCAACTTGATCTAGAATGCCGGTCCACCAGGGTGGGCGATCCAAAAGATTGAATTCCAATCAGAAATGCCTAGTGGTTGGAATGCTTCAATCAAACTCTTTTCAATGTTTTTTGAAATCAATCCAGGAACTCTTGAGTAAGTGAAATGTGAGCCCTACTTCACGAAGGTGACCGTCAATAGCACCTTCGCTATCAGGGAGTAGAGTTTGGGCTGCAGAGACGAGCTCAAACAAAGGCCTTTCAACTTCTGGTAATGGATCTGAACCTATAATCATTGCGGCTGCCCCATCACCAAAAAGGCTTGTCAACCATACTATCCAAGTGAGTATCACTTGACCACGAAAAGTAACTGCAGTGATCTCTGAGCAAACAACAAGAACTCGAGCACCCTTGTTGTTTTCAGCTAAATCCTTTGCCAATCGGATAACAGTCCCACCAGCAAAACAACCTTGTTGTACATCATGAGTCGTTTGACTGAAGTCGAAGCCCAAAAGCTTAGTGAGTTGATAGTCAGCCCCGGGCATGTCCACCCCACTAGTGGTGCAAAAGACCACATGGGTAATCTTGGACTTGGGCTGACCCCATTCTTTAATGGCCTTTTGGGCTGCTTCTTTGCCAAGTTTTGGCACTTCAACCACCACTATATCTTGTCTAGCATCGAGAGAAGGAGCCATGTATTCACAAATATTTGGGTTTTCTTTTAAAATTTCTTCTGTTAAATGCATATATCTCTTATTAATCATTGATTTATCACCTGCGTTAAACGAAAATTTTAATCAAAAAAATAATAATAATAAAATTTTATCAATCGATCAAAAAAAATTCATAAAAATCATCTTTGTTGTATGTTAGATATTTAATTAGTTAGTAATTTAGTATCAAGGAAAGTATATCATGTGTGATACAATTAATTAGGTTCACCATTTAATTATCAATAGCCAGAACATAGTTTTGGTATATGTAATTATATATACTTATTTAAAAATATATAATCTACACTAAAAACACATGTAATTAATCATCAAAACTTCAGCTATAATACTATGTGATAAATAATAACTATATATCTTACACATGCGCTTAAATTTCTCCTTAAGCTCAGTCATATGCTCACTATTAGTGATTCGAAAATAATAATCAGGATAAGTGCTTTGATCAACACAGTTTGAAGGAGTCGCTGTGCCTATGGCCATGATAGTAGCTGGTCCCTTTGCACGTTGCGCCCTTCGAACCTCCTCTACGGTGACCATTTTTTTTTTTTTTTTACTAAGATTTATGTATATGAAAATATCAAAAATATTATACAAATTTTAGCAAGTGAAGAAGAAAAAATGGCTTGTGTTAAGTTTGCATGGAGATTTTGATATTTATAGAAGAAATTTTCATAACAAACTGGTAGCTAGTATTCACGTGTTTGAGCAACTTTTTAAGGCCCATCTGTCGCATGATATTTCCTCAACTCTTATTATTAGTAACGGACGAGCGGGGTTGCTTAGATGATAAATATTTTCTATCTTAAGTTTAAAATTATCGATCAGTTAAATTGTTCAACACATCCAAATTTGATAACAAGAAAAATAAAATTTAACTTTTATACATCGTTTATATTACATAAATAAATCGAATGACATAATATATAACAGATAAAAATAATCTAATCGATGATATACGTATAACTTATATAATGAATATTCGTTGCACTTTTATCGAAAAGCTTTATTTGCCACTAATGCTACCTACTTCTCAAAATAAAATCGTTACACTATTTTTGGTCAATAAGTTCATATAAATCCAATAGATTATATTTAATTTTTTAAATCATTTTTAGACATGATAACAATAAATCAAACGTCACAACAAGAGTACAACACGTATAATATAAGTTTTTTAATTAATGTGGTATGTAAAAAAGTACCTTTAAATTTAGATGCTAAATTTGGACATATATTATTTATATAAAACATGTTCTAATATAGTTAGATACAACCACTGGGAAAAAACTATCTTATTAATTAGACATATATTTATTATATACTAATTCTATTTATAATTTTTAATAATTATATATCTTATCACTAATTAAGAGTTTCATGTCATATATCTAGAAAGATACATTCACCTGAATATATACATGTAATTTTTTCTACTAGGTACACTGAAATAGAGAGATGGGTCAGCGAGATGGGGAGGGAGATAGTCATGTATCTCAAATACATGTGAATCGGACTAGATACATTTGTTGTATATGGGACATCAAATACATAGGAGAGTGGCGAGCAAGATGGGAAGGAGAGAAACGAGATTTGTGTATGTATCCCAGATACATGCAAGTATATTTGAATACGGTGTATTTAGAACAAATTAAATCTAATTTTAATCTCATGTATATCGATGTGTATTTGGACACACTAAAGTCTAATAAAATTTTGTAATATTACAGACTAAAATATAGCTAAATATTTAACTCCAACTAGTGAGATTTTATTATTCGCCTCGAGTGTTTACATTGTCAACTAATTAAGTACTTTGAATCTTCAAATTGTTATAGGTATATTTCTTAATTTTTTAAAATCATATTTGGATTTTTCTTTACTCGGAGAAACTTTACCATAATTATAGTTATATGGACCCATTTTTTATGGTCCTGGAGCGGCCGCTTTCAATAAGTTTTTCCTTGCTCGTATTAATTAAGAGTGAAGAAATCTCAATAAATTTAACGAAAAACATAGGTTAGTCAACAACAATTTGACAAAGTGATGAAGTGTTTGGAAAAAGAATTAAGTTAGGTTTATTACTTGTGTTTGATTGTTAAGTAGGTACATTGTGTGGTGTTGGAAGATTTGGTATGATGTGTGGACTATAAATTAAGTTAAAACGTCATCTTTTTTTTTTTTTCTTTTAGCTTTTATGGACTTATCGGAAGAAACTTATTCGAATCGGGTGTTTATATCAAGTTAATATAATTTCTATTGTTACGTAATATAATGAAGTAAAATGAACTATAAATTTAAACATATGGCATGCATGTATTGACTTGATGCAAACACCCGGTGCTTATTTACCTCCTCCTTTCTAAAATATAAAATTAAAAAAAAAAGTTCATTTATGAGAGGAATAATTAAATTTCATAATTATAAAAAATATTACATTCAAATATTAAATATTTATTGTAAAAAGTATATAACAAAATACAATTTCAATTTTAAAAATTTATGTGTATTTCTTTTTTACGACTAAATGCTCATATAGTGAAGTTTGAGTTAAATAATAGTACAACAATAGATAGAGATTTTTAGTTCCTTATCGATATCTCTGTCTTAATATATTTTGGAATAGTAATTTCTATATAGTTTATTAATATTGAACCACTAATTTCAACCTAAGAAAAATATTGTCGCTAAAAGAACATATTTAGAACTATTATGATTAATTAATTATTGTCAAAGATCATTTTTTATATAGTGTATAAAGATAGCATGCCCCCAAATAATAACGTCAAGTTTAGAGGTGTATTCATGATTTTGACATGATGGTGCACTATTACGAAAAAAGAATACACATATATATTTCACGTCGAAGGTATTGAGATCGTCTGAACTCATTGATTGTATGTTATACCATCCAATATTTGCAGTTTTTATTTGAACATTTGGTTTAATTAATATTAGGAATTTCCAATGCGAAAAACTAATTTTTTTTGAAAGATAAAAGTCGTATATAAAATGCTACCAATTACCACTAAGAGATGTGCTACATAATTTTAGAAAGAAAAATACAACAAGATAGATGTAAGATTCAAATTTCTAACCTCACTCGAGAGGTGACTCAATCATCAGTGCATTATTTGATATGTTTACTGTGGGTTCGCACATCTATATTTAAATATTATTTTAAAAAAATATAACATATCATACATGATTTCAGGAGGGAAACATGGGTTCACGTGAACTCGGTGACCCCTTCTACGTTAGCTTATGAGGTCAATCCACTTTTTAATTCATTCTAATCCATTGAAATTCAGGTCAATTCACTCATCTGATACCCCTTGTCCGATTATATTCACCCTTAGGTAAAATTAAATGTCATTTTGAAAAATTAAAATTAAAATTGGAAAGGTGTTAGGTATAATATAAGGTCAAGTTTTTGCCACCAAGTGAATATTGGCAATAGCATTTGTCTCTAGTTTATATATAAGTTTTGGTAAATTCAATTAATCAGCCAATAAACAATGATCCATTAACCAAAAAAGCTTAATATAAAGTCACTTTCCAAGTCTTTTTTTAAATGTTATGATTGTGTTTCAAATTAATTATGTTGTGATTAATATTATAACTAGTAATTAATGTTAGAAATATCTAGTAATTAATCTTTTTGTTGGTAGAGTGTATTCTATTAAAGTATCTGACTTTTTTTAATTCACAAAAACTCGATTCTATGTTCAGGCATTATATGTCAGTAGGTGTGATCACTCTTATATATATTCAAATTTGTGTTTCGAGATAGACAAATATATAGGTCTACTAGTTGTATGATCAAGACCTTAGCTTTGTTGTTACCAAAGCTCTGGAATAGTTGACGTGAAATACGTCATGGACTTGAATTTATCAAACGATAAGAATATATCTCTATAAAAAAATTCTAACAAACAACATTATACTAACTCAATTAACTCTAAATATTTTTACGATAATATTTAAAAATCAATTGCCATAATTAAAGGCATACAAGTTGGCAAGTGATGGCTGAAAAGAATTAAAAACTATAGAAGTATAGCAAACCAGCATCAATGACATTGATGTATGGGTAATTAATTAATTATCAAAGAATTTGGCCAAATTTAATAAATTAGATCACTGAATAATATATTGAGCCTAATTTAATTAATACTTAGGCTAAATCTAGTAGACTAGATCACCAAATGACATGACAATAAAAAAAATTGCTCTAATAATAGACATATTGATAAAGAGTGTTAAAATTCCTATTAATATTATACTGTTAATTGTCATCAAATTAAATATCGTCGTATATTTTATAGATATTAACAAAAAATGTTAAAATTAAATTATCATTAATAATAATAATTTCTTTTCTAATCTATCGCATATCAGTTGATCCTTTTTGTGTTTACACGCATATTAAGAAATAAAAAATAATGAGATAAAAATTTAAAATTATCCCTAAAAAACTTCTTGGGATTTACAAACAAGTGTAAATACTTTTAAAAAAAAATTAATTGCAACAATAATATAGGGAAAAAAATTAATTAATACCTTTTTGATTTAGTATTGTTGACAACTAATATGAGATACTATTTTTTATAAAATGGTCAACTAATATGAAATGAAGAATATATTTAGTAATAATTAGACTACTACTGTTGATTAATTATCACTAAAAATTACTTTAAATACATGTGAATACTTTGCTTAATTATTCTTAAAGAGAAACAAGAACGCCTAATTTCAAAAACTTCTTAAATTTAGTGAAATTTGGATACATCACAAAAAAACTGATACATCGCGTCTCAATTTCGGATACATCTCTCCATGTGCAAGTATATCGTGTCTAGATTTTAAATATATCCGTGAACGTCTCGATACATTACATATATCTGATCGATACATCACGTAAAATTATGTATTTGAAAATAGGAAAGAGTAAATTTTTTTGTAATTTTTTCATATTTATACCCATAAAAAGAAAACAGGAGTAATTTACAACGTTGGAGTGATTTTCCAATAATAATATTATATTTTCAGGTAATATAAGTATAAGAAAATATATTTAAAGAACTAATTTTTGGATACTTGTATATATGATGGGCCGGCCCAAATAAATATATGGAATAAACAGGCTTTAATTAGTGAATCAGGTTAACCAACTTCATGTTTCATTTCATAGTCCAACCCTCTATTAATTTTGAAAGTCCAACTTACTAAAAAGGGTCACATTTTTATCGGGATCCCGTTAGAGTGTTTAGATGTCAGTTAAGATCAAATTAAATATTTATATGTGTATTCTCAAAATTAAAGTGTTTTCTATTCGTTAAAGAGTGTATGTATATCTCTATTGTATCTTTAAATAACTATTGTAGTAACTCTTCTTTTTTTCTGTTCTAAATTGGGGATTCAAACAGTCTCAACATTCCTACTGAGTGTTGCTCTGCTAGTCGTCTAGTAATCTTCAGCTTATTCTTCGAATTCTATGTTCTAGCCCCAAGCTCCATAAAATCCCAACAGGGCTCTTATTACAAAATGAACTCTACCTCGATGTAATTCAGTTCGAATGAAATAATAGAGCTGAAAAGAAAGCTGACCAGGGATTATCTCTCTCACTATGAATAATTGATGTTTGCGAGAAACGTCTATTCCATTTTATTCTTTCGAAAATTATATTGAAAATAAATAAATTTCGAGCTCAAACGTATAAAAGTTAAATTTAGCCGACTAGCTATAGTTATTACTCCAAACTATAGTGACTCCACCAAACACAAAGAGACAATAACTTGTACTTTCTTATAAAAACATTATTGTACAATTAAAAATCTTTCTTATTTTATAATATAAACAAGATTCCAATAACAATGAACATGCCACTAATTTGATAAAATAATATAAAATTTAGTATATAGTTTTATATTTAGAATATATATATATATACACACTATTCTTGTATTGACAATCTCCATTTTTGTCCTTCTTCTTCTTCCTCACCCCCCTCCCCCTCTAAAACCCCACCAAAACCCCCTTTCTCCATAGCCATTATGCAAGCTAATTTGCTTTCTCCACCTCTACACCCCACCACCCCCAAAATCCCATCTTTCAATACCCAATGTAGACCCTACTACAGTAGACTCCCACCCACCCTCACCATCCGAGCTGCCGGAGCACCACCGGAGACTACCAATTCAACAACCCCATCTCAGAAACTCAACAAATTCAGCAGCCGGATTACTGAACCCAAGTCTCAAGGTGGTTCACAAGCGATTCTGTACGGTGTAGGATTATCTGATGATGATATGAAAAAACCCCAAATTGGGATTTCATCTGTTTGGTATGAAGGGAACACTTGTAATATGCATTTGTTGAAACTTGCGGAAGCTGTCAAAGAAGGGGTTCAAGAAGCTGATATGGTGGGATTCAGGTTTAATACTATTGGTGTTAGTGATGCTATTTCTATGGGGACTAGAGGAATGTGTTTTAGTTTGCAGTCAAGAGATTTGATTGCTGATAGTATTGAAACTGTTATGTCTGCTCAGTGGTATGATGGGAATATTGCTATACCTGGATGTGATAAAAATGTGAGCCTCCTTTTAGCTTTTTAATGAAATTTGAAAAAAAAAGAGACTAATTTTGTTTGCATATTGCTATCCATTTCACATTATTTCATTATTGTTAATGCTCGCGAATGCTTTATTATAAGTTGAGAGTCTATTGGAAATATCCTCTCGTAGAGGTAGGCGTAATGTCAAGAGATTTGATTGATTGCTGATAGTAATGAAACTGTCATGTTTGCTCATAGTGGGAATATTGCTATACCTGGATTAAATAAAAATGTGAGCTTCTTTTAGTTTTCTAATAGAATTTGATAAAAAGGGACTTATTTCTTTGCAGGCTGCTCTCCGTTTCACATCATTTCGTTATTGTTATTGGTTGCTTATGCTTTTTTTTTAAGTTGAGGATTTATTGAAAATATCCTCTCGTAGAGGTAGGCGTAATGTCAAGAGATTTGATTGATTGCTGATAGTAATGAAACAGTTATGTCTACTCAGTGGTATGATAGGAATATTGCTATACCTGTATGTGATCAAAATATGAGCTTCTTTTTAGTTTTTAATAGTATTTGGAAAAAAAGGGGACCATTTTTAGCTATCAGTTAATGCTTAAAACTCTTTTCTAAAGTATATTCTTCTAGGAAGTGTATTTTGTTTATACCATGTGAGTGAATCTGTGACACTCTTTTCTGTACTTTTTTGTTTGTTTTTTAGATGTTCTTGATATTTGGTGATTGTGAGTTCATTTATCCAATTGTGGAGTGTGAAAGTCGACACAAATAAGTTTATTGGGGTATTAGTTTTTATTTATTGAATAAAAGATGCAAACTTTGCTATTATTGTGGAGAAAAAAGATGTGAGCTTTGCATTATTGGTATATTCAATACATTTGCTGTTTTACTTTCATAAGATTGCTGTCTATCTTTGTACATACTTGCAATCTCGTGTAGGTAAGATTTCTTGTACTAGTATATTTTAAAATTTTGTATAAAAGTTCGATGATTCTTTTTTGCAATTTGAGCAAGCAAAAACATGAATTCCAGCATGCTCTATCTTCATCAAGTGATAACTGTTGTAATTTGGGCAGATGCCAGGCACAATTATGGCGATGGGAAGATTAAACAGGCCAAGTATCATGATATATGGTGGAACCATTAAGGTAGACAGTAACATTCATCTCTGGTTCTTTCTTGTTCGTCCAAAGCCTCTTTTCCTATAGATTATATATATTATATTCTGATTTTTGCTGCTTGGGACCATGCTATCGCTTTCAAAATTTCTTCGAGAAAAGTGAAGTTGAATAACCATGGGGAATAAACAAAAAGGGAGACTGCACTTTCAGGGAGGAATATCAAAAAGCAAAGGTGAAAGAGAACCAGTTTAGTATCTGAAATCTAATGCTTTGATGTACTAAGCAAGTGAGATAGTAGAGGAAATCATTCAATATGAAAAACAGTCACATCAATTACTTTATTGCCTAATTGTAAGGCTAACCAACTTTCTAGAAATAATACTATATAAAAAGCGACATAAACAACTCTAGATGACATTTCGACATTTGCTGCATACATGTTGATCTCTTATGCTGTTTACTTTTAAATTATTATTGATCCTTTACCTTTTCTCTAATATACAGCCTGGTCATTTTCAAGGGCACACATTCGACATAGTATCGGCCTTCCAGGTATTTCTTCTTATTGCCCCCTTTAGCAATTCTTCTGTCCATTTTGCCTTCGAAGTGCAATAAAAATCCTCTGTATAGGTAGGGCTTTGAATGACTTTGTGACACAGGAGAATAATAAGCGCGCTTGGGGTGAAAACATATCAGTGGATGGTCTTTAGAAAATAAAACCATTAAACTAGGATAAAACATGTTTTGGTTGAAGTTCTCTTAGCCTATGCGAGTACTTGAGGAACCATGGGGGAACCGCAAAATATTTAAGAGGGAGCTTCTGTAAAGCGAGTTCAAGTTGTCTAAAGGATGAGATTTTTTGTATGATTTTTTCTTTGATTAGTAAAGCATTTACACACAAATTCACTAAGGAGGTGAGTAAAAAAGCTTTACTAGATTTCAATTCTTCTTAGCCGTTTTATTTTCTATTCTTACCCAATAAGGTCATAATTTTGTTTAAGCATTTCCTAGCCAATGAAATCCCCTCTTAGAATTTTAAGCTTTCAGACATGTCATTTGGGAGTTGTAGTTATGGGGTTATATGATAGAAGCATGCTGTGTGACTTGAAATCTTTTATTTTGATTTTTAAATCACAGATCTTCAATTCTGTTAGAACATTGGTGATTGCCTCTTCATGCTTTGATTTTAATTATAGGTGTATGGAGAGTATGTTAGTGGTGGTGTCAGTGATGAACAAAGGATGAATGTAGTTCGTAATTCGTGTCCGGGTGCGGGGGCTTGTGGTGGAATGTATACTGCAAACACCATGGCATCTGCTATTGAGACATTGGGCATGTCGCTGCCTTATAGGTAGAAAAATGTGACGCAGTTAAACTTTGCTTAAAAGAATGAAGATTCATTGCTAATATGTCCTTCTATTCATGTCCTTTCCAATACACAAGCTCTTCCACACCTGCTGAAGACCCACTGAAGT
>CM040622.1:96750225-96842178 GCA_022817965.1 Solanum lycopersicoides
TTTTTAAAGTCAAAAAGGATTATTAATTATATTTTATTTTCAAAGTTCACCTTTTTCTTTAATGGATTTTAAAGTATTTTTTGATTCTCATTGCTAAGTTAAGAAAATATCGACCATAAACACAAATACTAACAAAACATAATTTAAACATTTTACCTAAATACAAACTTGTATTTTCCAAAAATATTTTTTTTAGTAAAAATACTTTTTAAACAAAAAAAATTATCAAAATAAGCCAATTTTAAATATTTGATTAAAAAATAACAAGTTTTTAAAAGAAATAATTCTATATGTATCAAGTATCAATTTGTCATATAAATCGAAAACCAAGAAAGTACTATTTTCTTTCTTCTACATGACACAGTTTCTTTTAATTGTTTTAAAAAATAATATTTCTTTATTTTTTTTATTTCTATTGCAATAATTTATAAGTACATGAAAAACTTAAAAAGTAATTTAGATCACAAAATTTAAAATATTCCTTTTCTTAATATTAAATCAAGTAAAAATTAATAAATACCAATTTATGACAAAAGAAAATAGAAATAAAACAGAATAAAATAATTTCACTTTGGCTATATAAAGTAGTTATCTCCCCATTTTCCAATAAATTAGCAAAACCAGACAAGTGTCAACTTATTTGGCCTCCACCAAGAAGTTTATATGACAACACATCACCAAAATATATATGTATATAGAAAATTAAAAAAAAAAAAACCATTAAAAGCAAATTTTCAGAACAAAAAGAAGAACAAAATATTTAAAGAAAATGGCTAATTTAAAACTTATAGCCACCATGTCAAATTCCATTATCTCTACTACACATTTTGTCCCTTCTACACTTTGCATCTCTAGAGCTTTTGTTAGTCCCACTAGACCTAATGAAATTGTAAGTTTTTATTTTCCATTTTTTAGTTTATAATTCTATTTAAAAATATATATAATATAGAAATTCGTGTTCGAGTCAGTTTACAAGCATTTAATGGTTCCATGTGAGTAGATTTCATGTATGTACTTTTTCTTTTCATAAATATCGAGTAACTTTGTTCATCAAAATTTACTTGTAACGAAGATCTATAATTTTAGATGATGACTACACTAATATTATTGTCTCGGAATTTTTTTTTCCTTTATCCAAGAAAATTGGAATTAAAATGATTTTTTAATAATATAATATGTGGTGGATCTACATGGTTGGTTATAGATTCACGTAAATTCAATAATTTTTGGTTTTAATTATTGATTTGGTTGTGAATTTCAGTTATCATTATAGTATTTAAAAACTTATTTAACTTGGTAAATTTAGATCCATCTATGAATATTGTATTATTTTGGTCTTGAAGTGATGGATTTGGTTGTATTATATTTAAATAATTTTTTTTTAGTTTTATTTTTTAAATAAATAAATTAAAATTTACAGGCAAAAATTGATAAAGAGACGGCACAAAAAATAAAAGAAGCAGCAGTAGCAGTGAAGGAAGGTGCACAAGAAGTAAAAAGTGTGGGGGATTCAGTTAAAGAGACTATCTCTTCTAGTGCTGGAAATGTAATTTCTCACTTTTACCTTTTACCCCCAAAAAAATAAAATTATTTGTTTTTATTGTTCTATTACTTTTATTATTTTATGACTTTATTTCTTAATTCAAGTAAAAAAAATAAAAGTGATTTAGAGTCTATTGATGGGAATGGATCGGTGGTATGCTTATATGGATTTGGACAAACCTCTCATCAGGAATTGGATTTTGTGGTTGAGTTACATTAGGTGTCGTAGTTTTACATGCTATCAAAGTCAAATACATCCCTCGATCGATACTAAATTAGTTAGGTTTAGGCGTAAATGGAGTGTTAGAAATTTGAAACGGTTAAAATCTCTCATTGATTAGGGAATGAACGAGTGATATGTGTATATGGATTTCAACAATTCTCTTTCTCATGAGCTAATTTTTGGGATAGAGTTGGGTTCAGGTGCTCTTGATCATGTTTGATTACGGGTAATCTGTTTATATGGATTGAAATAATTTCATATTTGTAAGCTAGCTTTTAGATTTGAGTCGCGTTCAGGAGCTCTCGATTCACACTTAACTAGTTAGGTTTGGGCGTAAATGGAGCGTTAGAGTTTCATATTGATCGGGAAATAAACGGATGGTTTATCATCTTTTTATATAAATTTGAATAAATTTTTGTTTGTGAATTAACTTTTGAAATTGAGTTCGATTTAAGTGTCAATCTCTTTACATCTAAACTTTTTATGATTATGTGACAATATATATAATTTGAACTCTAATTTTTATACTATTATTATGTGTACTTTTTTAATGTTTCTCTATTTATTATATTATTTTGATTATAGGTAATTTCAGAGATGTCTAAGAAAGTATTAGACAAGGCTACAGAGAGTGAAGAAAAGAGTACATGGGAAAATATCAAGGAAAAAGTCACTGGCAAGTGATTTTAAATATATATATATAATTTTCATAATTTGACTGTCTTAATATCCATTTAATACCCCTCTTTTTTTTTTTTTAATACCTATTTAATATTTTATCAGATTTAAGTTTGTATTTGTAGTTCGAATTCAGGACTTTAGATAAAACGTAGAAGTATTTTATTCATCTCATTACGATTCTTGATACGATTAATTTACTATTCTGATCACAGTCTGAATGGGAGAATTGTTTTTTTTAGGTTACTAACAAAATTTGTTTTAATGGGGGAAAAGAATAATTCTTCTACACTTTTTTAGTTATGTTAGTTTGATTCTCGTATTTTGAATCGAAATAAATCTTTGTATTTTGAATTGAGATAAAAAAAATTAGAATGGAGAGAGAATACATGGTCATTATTATCTAACAAGATAAGATTATTATTACATGTCAAAACAATTGAAACCTAAATAACAAAAGGGAAATTAGGGTTCGAGTCCGTGTCGATGCACGAACAACATGCCCTAATTTCTTTTGTACAAGGAGATACTAACATTTACGAACATAATTTTTTCTTCGTTGATAAATATTTCGTTGTACTTGTGAAACACTTGATCCAAATTCAATTCATCATGACCAAAATGGCTAACAAGCAAAGGTTCAGCCACAGATCTAAAACTTTGTACCATATTATATATCTCATCATCACAAGAATTTCTATGAATTTTTGAAGTTTTCAAGATGTCAACGGTGAAAGATCCCTCCTTTTCAACTATATGCATTATTGAACGAACATGAAATTCCAACGACTTGTGACCTTTCTTTATTCTTTCTTTATCGATTGTTTTAATGAATCCGCTGATTGTCAAAAAAATGTTAGATCCAGATGAACAATCTAAATTCACAATGTGTATGGTTTATCTAGGGGAAATGTTGTTGTAGAGAGCAGAGATTGCTTCATCTGTAATTGATTTTGTCATGAGGATCACCTTTTATTGTACATACAATTAATTAGGGTTGTTTATTAGGGTTGTTCATGGTTATTGTTAAAAATTAAACGAATCACAATTCGAACTAAATTGATGAAAAAAATTGATATTTGGTTTGGTTTTGTTAGGTTTAGTTTTAAATTTTAAAAACTGATACTATTTGATTTGATTTTGATTTTACTAAGAAATAACCGCAAAAATAGCCAAATCGAACTGAGAAATTAGATATATATTATTCATAAACAAAATATAAATATTTTCTTAAATTTTTATTAACTCAGGTCTTTAACTTTAGCATTTTCTCAAACCCAACACTTAAATTTTAGCTCAACTATTACAATCCTAAGTCCAAGTCTACCAAAATCCATTACTTTAGTCTATATCTATCCTACCTCACATAAGATAGGCAGACTTAATCACTTTGTTCGTGTGATAATAACTCTTGTATTGCTTAATTGTTTAATTGAACTTACATTAGATTCCTCTGTAGATTGTTCATGTAGTAGGTGTCCATGTCTACCGAGATACATATGTCCTCAAAAATTTATTTATTTCATACCGAAAGAACCAAAAACACTGAATCAAATCGAACCAAAACTTACAATAACCAAACTGTCACTTATTATTTTCGTTTGGTTTGGTTTTAAAAATTTAAAAATTGACTTTAATTTATTTGGTATTAATTTTAATCAATAACTGATCCAAACCAAATCACGAACACCCCTACAATTAATAATGCAACATTTTAAGGAAAAAATTACAATTTATAAGTCATGAGGCTTAAAAGCCCAAAAAGATACTGCCCATCTACAGAACCCAGACCCTCATTTAGGCCCAAACTTGCTAATATAAAATGCAAGGCGCCTTTTTCTAGAAGGAACAAAAAAATTCAAAATTCAAAATTTGAAACCACATAGAAACAGAGCAAATAACAATGGCGTCGAAATCAGATATGAAGGGATTCTACAAGCAAACGAAGAAAAATGGCGGAATCACAAAGCCAACACATTCAAAATCATCATTAGCTGCTACTACTACAAAGAAATCGGTAACTCCAAAGCTACCAGCTGCTCGCGACTCGAACATTACCCGGTCTCCGGCGCTCATCTCTCATGGATCTCCTGATCTGCAAGCTGGTAAGCATTTCCCCTAAGTTTTCATTTCGTACAGACGAATCTACGGAAAATAATATTCTGAATTAGTTTTTCAGTGTTCGGTTTGGCGTAATGTGAGTTACACATAATATTCATTGAGTTAATTGTTGAAAACACACCTACATATTTTTTCGAGTTTCATATCTGAATTATCAGCGTGATAGTTCCTTTTCCTACCTAATCGAAATATCGTAATTGTTAGTTGAGCTGTGTTTTTGAGCCTATACTCATGTTTATACAATGTAAGCTATAATATAAAGTACTGAATATAGTTTATCAGATGAAAAATGTTAAACTATGTTGCATAATGAATACAGCCTCCGGTCCTTGTTTCTCATGGCTCTTCCGATTTGGAAGCGGGTAGGCATTTTCCCTAAGTTTTCATTAGGTACAGAGAAATCTATGGATAATAATTTTCTGGATTAGTATTTCGGTGTTTGATTGGACGTAAAGTAAGTTACATATGATATTCATACAATGCGAGCTGTGAGATAAGAGTATGAGGATAGTTTTTGAGGAGAAAAAATTGTTTGACTGTGTTGCCTAATGAACATATATCCTTCGATCCTCATTTCCTATTGCTCTCTCGATATGCTAGTTTGTAAGCATTTTCCTTAAGGTTATACGTTCATATTTGCTATTTGTTAGTACTATTTTAGTGTAACTTTGCATATAAATTTATGCTTTGCATCAAAGTACTATATTCAGATGACTTTAGCGCGGCAATGTTGTCTCCACGACTCTACCACATTCATTTAGTAAAGAGGAATACGAAGAATGATTTTTTGGATTAACACTTCCCTTGTTTGGTTGTGCGTGAAGTAAGTTACATATGATATTCATACAATGCATGCTATAATAGATAGCGTTTTGAGTATGATTTTTCAGAAGTAAAAAATGTATTCTTTCATACCAGACACATCAAACACTACAATTTCACCAGCAATTATCCCTTCGTACTGATGTTGCATAATGAATTTTCCCTCTGTTTGTTTATGATCAGATTGCATGACCTTAAGTTTGTTGAGTTTAATCTATAAATTATAAATTCATCAATACATGCATCGTTTTGGATTTTGAAAAGCCCAAATCTATAGTTTGTTACCATTGTTAATATGGCATACGAAAAGGTTACAGGATTGTATATAATGAAGCTATCAGATACATGCTATGCAAGATGCACATTCGTGACGGTTCCTTATACTTTCTCATCCTGCTAAATTCAATACTTCTTCTCATATCAAGAGGTTTGCATTTGTACTTGCAAATTAAAATTACCCAAATTTTCAGATGATTATGACGAGAACGAGGAGTTATTAAGGCAGTTTGACACGAATATGACTTATGGGCCATGTCTTGGATTGAGCAGACTTGACAGATGGGAGCGTGCTAAGAGTTTTGGTTTAAACCCTCCTAGAGATGTTGAACCCATCTTGAGATCTAAGGTTCGTAACGAATGCCTGTGGGATGGAATGGTTTAACTTTGTTCATGTTATCATTGGAATAACTCTTATGATGCTTCGTTTTCTATATCTGTTCGCGGTGTGATGGATCTTGTTCTGGGGAAAAAAGTTACAGCAACTAGCTGTATAGTAGATGTCTCCCTTTCCTAAAGATTAACATGACTACCTGTTTTTCCTCACTTGTTATGATCTTATGTTGTATTAGTTATATTTTTGGCTAATCCTAATCCTACTTAAATATCTTCTTCTGTGTGTTTTTGGTCTTTTATAATTAGTCTTATAAATCACAAAGTGAGTGTCTTGTGTTTGATTTTATTTTTATTCAATAAATTACAGTGACATGGCCTTCCAAAGCTTAATCTTTCAAAGTGCTTATCTTTTTTTTTCCTTCTATTTTTTTTCAAGTGGCACACCCCTTTCATATACAACATAGTTTATCCATTCTGAAAATTAGTGATGAAAAATTAGTCAATGCAGCCATTATAGGAGACTGTTGAGATATGTTTTAGCTTTTGAAGAGTTACTCCTCCTGTCTTCCCACTTATCTTGGAGTCCATCATGATTAACATGAATATATTCATAAAGGTGGGTGTTATTTTTCAATCAACTTGAAAGTCAACCTTAATTAGTTTTACTTTAATTAAATGTTAATTTAATAGCTTGTTTGGTTAAATCGATGAGGATGTCACACGTTGTATTGATGGAGGCTTGTTTCTAAGACTCTTATCACATAAGAAGGTGTAACCAAAATGTGAAAGACGGATATGTTAGGCTAATAAAAAACTCTCATATACAAGATGTTTAAAGTTGCGAAAATGAAAATGTTAGAGGTGGATGTGTTGGCACACTAGGATTGATAAGAAATGAGGATATCTGAAACAAGGTAGGAGTTACCTCAATAGAGGAAAAATGTGGAAAGTGGGACTTAGATTGTTCGAGTTGTGAAGAGGAGATGCACAAATACACTAAGAGGTTGACTGGGAATGGTTACACGAGAGGCAGAGGAAGGCCGGAGAAATATTAGGGAAAAGTGATTAAATAGGGCATGACTTGGCTCCAGGTTACTTAGAAAGTAAGGACATAACATCAGATAGAAGATTATGAAGGACACGAATTAGTTAGGTAGTTGATAGTTACTTTATTTAGTCTTTCATATATTCGGAGTATATTCTTATTATTATTTTTTTAATTTTTATAGCACTTTGGTTATTATATTATGATAGTGCATGTTCCATTTTTAGCGTGCCCTTTTTTTAGTCAACTTAATCTTTATTATTTTATATAATCTAAATAAAGAAAAACAAATTAAATAAAGCCAAACAAATTAAAATATCTGTAGCACCATTTATAGTACATTCCTTTTGCACTTTCAAATGGCCTAAAAAAGGATAGTGCCTTTTGACAATTTGGAAGTAAGAGACATCTAAAAAAATGTACAGAAGGGGAAAATTGACCTTTAAAATCAAATACATATGTAGCAATCATTAAAAAATAAATTAAAAAGAACTTGTATATTCCAATTAATTGGTGGGTTGTCTTTAATTATAGTTGTCAAATCACAAACGATAAGTCCAAACAAGTGGAGAAAATAAATAGTGGACACTATGGTGGACAAATTCACTATTGTCCCAAGTAATAGGAGAAAATATAATATGTTGATCCAAGATATTGATATTTATCATCTCGATAAAATTAAAAATTAGATATTTGAATTATGATGTGTTCTGATCAAATTGAGTATTGTATCATAAAGTGTTTTTATTAGATATTTTCAATTTAAATTTTGAATTACTTTTTGTATATGTTCTCAAATGTTTATTGTATAGATAGTTTAATCCCTTAATATATATCTCATTATTTAATAATACTAATTAGTCTCAATATATTGTCATATAGTAGACTTGTTTCAATAAAGATGATGGGTATAATTTTTTTTTAGAAAGCATATTTTAAGTGATTAATTAATTAATTTATGTAATGTACATTTTATGATCACTTACAAAAAGAAAATTTAATTTGATGATTTAAATGTATCTAATAGAAATATTTGATCGTGTATTCAGATGCTAAATTAAAACAAATCTTAATTCAAGTGTTTAAATGAAATTTATCGAAAATTTTAGAAGTTTGTAAATATATTAAGCCTAAAACAAAGGTTTTATCATATAATAATAAGCACTACTAAAGTTCAAGCAAAGAAAGAGCTACCAGCCAAAAGATAGGTATATAAACAAACAAATAAAAAGAGATCATCAATCCTATCAATGGATCATCAATGGAACACCATCATTTTATCGATGGAGATCATCATCCTGCCAATGGATCAACATCATCCTATCAATGGATCATCGATGAAACATCATCATCCTATCACTCAAAATGTCCACCAAAATGTCAATGATAATTGGGTGGACCTTATGATATTTTTTTCATGTCATTTTATAGATAGTTTGGGTACAAGGAAACACAAGATATTTTTATTTAAAATATCTAACATGTTCAAATAGAATAAGATATTATTGAAAAAGAAAAGAACAAACATATGCTCAATTACTAAATTCTTATTTTGATAGTTAGGAATATATGACTCGACAATAGTGAAAAGACCTTCGACTCGAGTGATGAACTATTCTAAAATCTTAGAAGTATATATATAATCATGCTTCACTTTTACTATATTTTTACTTTAAAATTATTCTTTTTACAAAATTAATTTTGCTCCTTTGATTAATGTCCCTATTTGATTGTCCTTGACATTTGTATCATTTTCACTTATTATAAAATTTTAGTTACATATAATATTTTGTTTTCTTCGTCATAATTTCATGTTTATTTTGATAACCATGCCTACACCTTATTGGCATGATATATAAAGGAAGAATATTGAAGAAGAAGAAAAAACATTTTAAGTCAAAATAAGTTTGACCAATCTTAGTGAATGAATATGGACAAAAGGTCAAAAAATGTTTTTTTTAAAAGTATTTAAAATGACTCAAAAATGTCTTAAAATTGATATAACAACTAACTGAGTTGTTTAAAAATATTTTCTTTCATATATCGAGTCGAAAGTATTTCTTCTTTTATTTATTGGATAAACACATTTTTTAACATATTGCAATAGTTCAAAATGCTCTCATTTCACTTATTAGATAAAAATTTCATTATTCAATGCTATTTTTCATTCTTAGAATGTTTTTTCTTGAATAACACAACTATACAATATTTAATCACATTATAATTTAACTCTATGAATTGTATTAACAAGAAGATTGATAACATAAATCTTGTGAACTAACGAATGTACCATGAAAGCCATATGGCACTCTTTTAGGTAATTTTACCAAGGCCATTTGCTTCATATTTTTAGCATTAACTATAATTAATTCCGATTTTTCTTTTCTTTCATCTCTAACATAACTCATAAGGTATCCTTCATCTTCTTCTCCTTCTTTCGTGCTTGGTACGAAATAAGGTTCACCCCCGAATCTGTCATCCCCGTATAAAATTTTTGTGACATTTCCTGTGACCAAATCGACTTTCGCTAGGCCACTACATTTTGGCCATGGTTCGGCTATAGCCATGAAGGCATATCGAGTTTTTTGACCGAGTCTAGTCTTGTTGACTTGTCCCGCTTCTAAATCCATCCCTGATACTATAACCCGTCTGGTTGATTTTCCTGTTCTCAAATTTAATCGAATTTCAGTCAGTTCACTTTTTAAAGGCTCATCACTTCCTGAAAAAATCGAGTCAGGTGGACTCATGCATGAACCTATAATCATAATGGTTATGTCACCTGATTCTTCATGATTCTCCTCCCAAGCGTTCCACAAATGCATGCAAAAGCAATTAGGAACATCAATCCACTTGATTCTTGATTCGTCATGATCGTCTTTCGATAACACGCCAAACCTAGATACTTTATTCGGGTCGTAGACTACGGGCGACCCGCCCCGTATCATCTCGGATAACTTGAATACCATTTGATAATCCGGAATGATCACGTGACTTTCCGTGATGGCAAAATCATGGATCATGGATGGGTTTTGGAGGGAAATAGAAATGTCACGTGACTTATTACCACACGTGTCAAATTTGAAGAATTTAAGATAAGGTTTTTTTAATATATTATAACTCAAAGTATAAAATTCCCCTGTGATAGGGTCCACTTTAGGATGTGCTATCAACGGATCATTAATTTGTCCGTTAAAATCGTAACGTCCGTTAGACTCTAGATCGCCATCCTCCTTAATAATAACGTTATACGGAAGATCATCCTCCGACATAGCTAAAAGTCGACCGTTAAAATAAATCAAACCGGCATTTGCTACGCCAGTTCCTTTAGTAGCATCCACTAACCCTAAACTCGCTCGCGCAAAAAATAGCGCGAGCCGAGCTAACCCTAAATGGCCATGTAATTCGCCAATTGGCTTAGGAAAAACCGGCCGGCCTATTGAAGCCTCTTGAACCAACCGGCTGGTTCGAGTGAACCGGCAGGCATAACTAGCTTTATTATTTTTCGAATCTAATTTAACGGCGTGAATCATACCGTCACCGTCAAATAAATGGTGTCCGTTAATCGGTTCGAATAACGGGTTCGCGCCGTTTCTAACGTAGACTCCGGTTAAATTAGACGGAATGTGACCCACAACTTCAAGACCGTGCTGAACCGGGGATTCATGAACCGGTGCAAAATTCCCTTCTAGTTGAATTTCCGGGTCAACCGTCCGGTTCAGCTTATGTTTTTTTTCCAACTTTGTTACAATTGAGTTTTCTAGCATGTCCAAAGCGTTGGATGCAATTTTTTGAAAAAGATTTAATTTGGGCGGGTTAATTTTTAGTGGAAATATTTTCGATTCGTCTGAATTCGACGATGATGGTAACGATGGTGATGATGGTAAATGCGGAATTCGTGTTCTTGGAAGAGTTATAGTGATTTTTTTAGAAGGGTTGATGAGAATTTTGCAAGAAAATGAAGGAGAATTGAGGGGTTTGATAGTTTGCATGGTGAAAAAAAAAGAAAAGAGTGAGTTTTGAGAATATTGAAAAATTAAGGGGTTATATATAGAGGTTGAAAAGATAGTGGGGTAATAGTGAGAAAAAGTAAAAAGTTGGGGGCCAATTGAAAAAGTCCAGCTTAGGTTGAGAAAAAGAAGACACGTGGGATATTACTCATGGAATTTTATTAGTAGAAGAAATAAAATTATGAATTTTTGGGTAAAATATCGAAAATAATTTCTTTACCTTTTTAATAAAAATTTAACTCACGGGTCTAAACTTCAAATTCATATAAAGTTAACACATGTGGCTATACTTCTATGATAATCTAATACTTAATTGAAAAATAAATATTTATCTGCATCGAATATCTTACTTCGATTTATCTCAAATACTAGAGGAGGCGGGATTATGGGATGGAGATCGAAGATTATATTGGTGGGGTGAAGATAAAATGTTTGAAGAGCGAGGAGAACATTATTAATATAAAATGTTATTTGTTAATTTATTTTTCTTACTTTTACGAAAATATTTTTATACAACTCTTTGAATAATGGCCATGATTATATTTTCTTCCATCAAGTTTTATGTAAAGTTAAGGCTTTAAAGCCTTATACTTTTCAATTTTGAGGTTTCTACATTTGTTATACTTGAAAAAAAAAAAATTGTTTGTTTTGTAGTTTATTAATTGGAGGCACTTTTTGTGCCTTTTGGTGATTGCTTTGGGGTGCTCTGGTGTATGGCTTGAAAAGGAGATGTTTTTCTTTTAACAAAATAAATTATTGACAATATGTATGACGTACAACATGTGATGAATCAAATTTAATATTTAAACTACTAATATGAAAAGTAGGTGGAAAAATTAAGAGATGTTAATATTTTTTAGTTAAATGATAAAAAAGATTCACTCCCATAATTATGCTCTAATTACGGAAAAATTATAACAAACAAATTATTAATTCAAATTAAATGTTATAGTCATAATTTATTTTATTTCTAATTCACAACAAACATCTATTTTTTTGTCATCTGTCGGTATACAATTAGTCATTTTTTATATTCAATTATTCATTCGGTATACAAATGTATAAAATGTATAAAATGCGATTGTGTTTGTGTAAAGCGAGAGAAAAGTGTATATACGAATGCAAATACGTATATTTTCGTCATATACATTTATAATTATACAAATATGAATCTTATTATACAAATATGTATAAATGAATTAATACAAAACTGAATAATTTGTATGAAACTGAATGTACCTAGCGAACTATAAAATCAAAAGCCCCATAGCAAACATAAAATTTGTTATGGAGTGCAATTATGCAAACTATAACTATAACTTACCCTAATAAATTTTTTATAATTTAACTTTAAAAATGAAAAGTATGACAATTAATAGTGGACGAAAGACTATAACTTATCAAGATCAAAGTCTAGATATTTTTAGACTAAAATTGACTTAAACAAACTACAAAGCATGATAATTGATAGATAAATCTATTCAATTTTAAATATACACAAACATATACTTAAATAATATACATAAAATCGAATAAATGGATATTTTATACTACTATATTTAAAAAAAAAAAAAAGGATTCCAAGTATAGTAGATCTTGTAGATAAAAAATACGAAGTATATAAAATCGACAAGATCCTTTGCCTATTTTGTGGTCAATCGCAAGTCATAAAATGGGATTTGCCACGTGAATTAGCATAAGTGTCAACGTGGGTTTTTGTTGTCATTTTGTGATAAAACTTTTGATTCAAAGGTTTGGGTACAAGTTTCCAAAATCAATATGGGAAACTCACACAAATATGTTTTTGATATTGTTGCTGATGAGAGATAATATGTATTTGATAAAATATTTTAAGATATATTTTCTTTTTCTTTTTTTCATATTTGACATATTCATTGATATATGTTATTGATGGGAGATGTCAACAGGGATGGAGGCAGTGTAAATAAAAGAATATTATTATTTGTATATGATTAAAATTATCTTTTAGATATGTATAATAGATGTCGAACTTTTTCCTACTAGTTCGTATGTTTATTTCTTTGATTTTGAACCCCCTTATTAGAATTTATGGCTTCGCCATTGAATGTCAAAATGATATGTATCTTATAAAACATCGTAACATATATTTTCTATGTTTTTAATTATTTGTCAACTTTTAAATTAATACATCTATTAAGAAAATAAGTATTCACATGATGAGTTTACCATTTTATCATATTAATTATGAATTGATGAATTAAAAACTCAAGATTTTCAACAAGTTCTAACTTTTTCAAAGTAATAAAAAAATATATTCTTTCCAGATTTGTTGAAATTAATAAATAATTAAGAATAACTTAAAAAGAAAAAGTGGACAAGTAATTAGGGATTAAGAATAAAAGGGAGAGGGAGTACTCTCTTTGTTCATATTTAATAGTTTATCTTTTATTTGACATATTCTTTCTGTCCACTTTTACTTGTTTTGTTACGTTTTTCGAAAGTCAATTTAATTAATTTTTAAAGTTAAATTAGATTACATTAACTCGGTATTTTAAACAAAAAAATTAGATATTCAAAAATTATATAAAAGTACTATAAAATTAAAATTTTTTACATATCAATATGATAAAAAATATATCTTAAAATGTTGGTAAAATTTTTTATAATTTGACTCTAAAATAGGAACTATGACAATTAAATATAGCCGGAAGTAGTATATTTTAGGAAGCAATAAAAAGTAATAATGAAAGTATTCAAGAGTAAATTAACCAAAAACTTCGCTTAATTAATTTCTATTTCAATTTATTTGTAAGATATTTTGACATTAAATAATAATTTACATGTGTTTTTGACTATTAAATCAATGGATAACGATGAATTCGAACTTGATTTTGTACTTAATTGCCGGGGGAGATTTTTGTTGCTTTCTTGCCAAGTCACAAAAATAAATACCACGTGTCAGTGTAAATTATAATTATTATTTTTTTGTATCCTTTAAAGTAATAAAAATTAATTAATGTAACACCAATAAATAAATAAATAAATTGGGGGAATAATATACAAGTCCCAATACTTGAGTTTTGTCCACTATCTAAATTGCTATTTCTCATAAAATGACAAATAATAGTCTTTTCGTTTTGAGTTTAGGTTACATATATTTGTATCTTGAGTGTTAAATATTTTAATTTTGATCATAAAGTTAGATAATAATTTTGTTTCTTAGATAAAATCAATATATTCAAGAATTATACAAAAATAATAATAAATAGATTGTTTGACTTTCAAAATTTGAAATATGCAGAGGATGAAGACATAAGTTTTTGAACTCTGTACGTAGTATCTGATCAACATTTTTCAAAGTGTATTGATACAATGTACGTAGTTTTCTTTTTTTTTTATCTTGTGTTTTCTATTCGGTGTTTGAATTTTTGTTAGAGTTCGATTATTTTAAATTTGTGTTGTTTTTTTCCTTCGGAAAATGCTCTCTACTAAAGATTTTTTTTCATACCCAAAGCTTGAATCCGAGACCTTTGATTAAGAAAGAACAACTTCATTCATTGTACTACATTCATCGGTGGTGTACTACATGAAATATTCATCCCTTGTAATATAATTATGTAATATTTATGATGTCTACGTGGATACGTATATATTTTTAAAATACACTGTTAAAATGCAGGGGTAATAGGTCTTTTCTAAAGTTCGATATCGTAACAATAATTTCGGTCAAAATTCAAATATATTTTAAACTTTTTTCCCTATTTTGTAAAGTATGCTAGATACAAATGATTTTTTTTCTAGTAAAAATAGTTATATATATTTCATCGATTAATCTGAAAATATAAATCATCAAAAGAAAAATTAGTTGAGATATATATAAAAACTAATTTTTCGATGTGTGTACCTTATAATTGTCAGTGCTGAAAATAATGTTCAAAATTTCAAATTAATGACTTTAGTTTTTGCAATTTTTCTTACATTTTCTAACATATCAAATATTTACCTTGATAAGTTACAACATATGTACATTAGAGTTGATTAATTTAGGGTTTAAAACTTTTAATAGAATAACTAAAGAAAAATCTATTGAAAGAGTAAAAGTCAGTTTTACAAAGATATAGTTTATTAAATAATTCGGAAAATATTTTTTAGAAAAATAAGCTAATTTCTTAAAATTTAGGAAAATGACTAGAGAAAATATGTTTTCACCCCCACCCCCACCCCATTTCAGTTTCATAGCACATATTTCGCTATATTACATATAAATATTTTTGAGATAATATATTTTTATTTATTTATCAGATATTATAAAATATGTAAAACTCACTAATTTTTCCCTAAAACATTTTCTAAGAAATTAAAATATTTTTCTTTCGTACGAAACGATTCGCTCAATTTTAAATTTCTAAAGTGATAAAATTATTTTAAAATATTATTTTTAAGTTAATTTGTGACCGATGTGATGTATGTACATACGTTTGTTTTCATGCTAATTATATTTGGTCTGCGTAAGCACACTTACAACATTGAAACGATTTGAAGTAATCTAACATTTAAATATTTTCTTCCTTTTAATTTATATATTTTTATTTATTTATTTTGTTTTTAAAAAAGAATATTGCGTTTTCATTCTTTAAAAATAAATAAATTTGGACACCTATTTATATGGCTATGACATATGGACGTGTGGTGAGTATCATGGTTTCTTCAAGAAACTTCCAAAGATGATCCTAATATTTATGTACTTTTAAGATAACAATTATTATTTAATACTTTGATTATTCTATTTTTTTATATAATATAATACATATATAGAATAACTCTAAAGAAAATTGTATATAATAACAAACTATATTTTCGTCTCTCTACCTGATGGAATCTCGCTCGCCACTCTCATGTTGCGTTGCCAGTCTCGCTCACCTTTCTTGCTTTTATACAGACACAAATGTATAAAATGTGTTTGTGTTGTATAAAACGAGAGAAAATAATATATATACATATATTTTCATTCCCTTGTCTTTCCTCTCCCAGATCTCGTCATTCTCGCTCGTCATTCTCACTCGTCTATCACACTTTATTCAAGCACAAATGTATACCTTGCGTCTGTGTTTGTATAAAGTGAGAGAAAATTGTATATACAAGTACAAATGCATATATTTTTGTCTTATACACTTAATATTATACAAATATGATCTCTCTCTGCCCAATTTTCTTTTGTCTTTCTCTCTTTCTCGCTTTATACAAAACAGATTATACAATTGATTCTTTTGCATATGTATGCTGAAACAGATTATACAATTGCTTCTTTTGTATACATGCATAGCGAAATAACCATAGCTTTCACTTGTAAATGTATAGCGAAATATACATATTTATATTTTCTATAGAGCGCAATTATGCAAATTATAGTTATAACATACAAATATAATTTTGTGTTTGCTAAATGTGAAAGTTAGTCATAACTCTATCGATTTTGTTATCAAATACAAAATAGGGCAGACTATGATTGCTAACATTTTTATATGCATGTACGATTTGTCATGAATATTGAATCTCTTTATATTTCTTCATATATTTATTTTTTTATATTTTAAATCATTTTAATAAAGAATTTAACTCTCAGATTTGGATGATTAAACTCCTCGACCCTATTTGACTCTGCACAAAGCGCAAACAATATCACTAGTCTATATATGCAATAATACAACCCCAAACGTATTTTTCTCTAACACTTTGTTTGGAGCATTGTTACTCATTGTTTCATAATGTATTGTATTGTACTCTATTATACTGTATTGTATGGTAGATACAATGTTTGGCTAGACTATATTATTTGTTGTTGTTTTATAACATTTTAATTGTTTGATTGTATGTATTGTATTGTATTTTAATTTATCAATTTACTAAAATATCCTTAATTTTTCTAGAGTAGAGGTTTGACTAGATTTAAATAGTTAAGGTAAAGGTTAAAATAGTATTTTGAAATATTATGTAAAGATATAATTGGAAAAAGAAATTAAGTAACAATGGGAACACACCAAATCGGTTGTTCCATAAAATAGGGATTCTCATTGTTACGTAATAACGAAATTTAACAATACAATAACAATCAAAACAAACATTGTAGGTATATTAACAATATAATACAATACAATTGATAACAATGATCCAAACATAGTGTAACGTATCATTTTACATATCATTTTACAACTACCACTCTTATCTTTGCATATTTATTTGCATTCAGTATCTCAACTTGATTCTAAATCTAAGGCTTAATACGTTGATGATAACGCCTCCTAAATTTGCCAGCAAATTTTATTTAGACATTCTTTAATAAAAATATATCATAACTGAATATCTAACATGATTGATGTTCTTCTTATACACCTTCGATTCAATCTTTTTAAAAAAAAATTAACGTGTTTTCAAATGTACATTATATACATAAATAGTTAACCACTTAAAATATATCACTTTTCTGTCGTGTAGTCAACCTCAATTGGAACATGCCTAAGGTTTTACATTTTATTGAAACTAATTCATATGAGTAAACAAAAATATGACATAATTTAAGTGACTAACTTATCAACGTAATAAGTATTTGAGAAACACATGCAAAAAAAAGACCAGTTATCGCGTTTTCAAATACTCATCTGATATAACTCTTAATTCAAGTGTCTAGATAAAATTTATCGACAAATAATACGAATGGTCAAAACAAAACATTGTTATAGATGGTCATGGTGATCAATAGACTCTAAGGTGAAAAATATGGACAAAAGTGCAAAGATACTGAGAAGTGATTGTTCTTTCATTAATATAATTTCACCAAGCATTATACAATTTGAATCAACACCAATCAACAAAGTAAAGGATCCTGAGTTACAACGTAGAAAGTCGAAAAAATCGCGTAATCCCTCAACTTTAAAAGAACCAATTCAGGTAAGCTACACTAGAAAACCAACAAGGCGAAAAACGCCTCAATTGCAGCTTCATGCAAAATCTGGGAAATCAGGATTTTCACAGGTTTATGTAAAATAGCTTCTGTTATCTACTCATCAGTAACACATCCCTTGGATGCAGATTGCACATTTTTTATATACTGCAAGGAAAACAAATTAGGTCGATATAACGATGTTTGCATTCAACTCTGTCGAGTATTGAACAATTACGTACCTTGTAGAGAACACCTCGATCAGCTTTATATGCAGGGGGGTCCAATTCTTCTACGCAGCTCCAACTCCTCGTCTGATAACTGAACGTCCATTTTCTTCTTCTGAATGTCGATTGTTATTATGTCTCCATTTTGAACAAGACCGATTGGACCTCCTTCCTGGTGAGGGTTTGAATTGCACAATTCTTTATGACGATAAACTTGATCATACATATTTTTCTATGTTATTTTGAAATGTTTATGATCTAGGACTGTTATTACATCCGGATATTTCTATAACATGTTTTTCTTAGAAGGAATACGATATTTAACAAACTTAATAAATCAAAGGGAACTGTTTAAGTATCAATCACGTTCTCATAAGCACAGTCGAACTGAGTGAAAAAAGTTGGACGCTAGAATAAAGACGAGAACCAGTTTAGCTACTAAAACTAGTGAATATCCTTTTATAGTGGACGGCATCTTTATTTAGCCATATTTTAAAGATCATTCACATATCCAGAATCTTGAGGTGATTTACGAGTTCCAGACAGGTGCAAAAAATAGAGCAACACAAATGCTAGAATGGTCCACCGGACACCACAGTGAAAGCGATATGGTAAGATGAGGGAAGAGAAGAAAGTATGTATGATGTAAAATGAGTAACAAGTTGAGAAAACGAATGTTAATGCACCTGTGCTTCAGGACATATATGCCCAACGACATATCCATGAGAACCTCCAGAAAATCTTCCATCAGTAAGCAATGCAACATCCTAATGGACAACACAAAAATAAGCATTCAGCAACAAGAACACCATACACTACGAGTAAGGCCATGCAACAGTTTCAAAACGACATGCTTAAACAAATATATACGATACAAGGAAGAAAAAAAAGGGCTTAATACATGGTCAGCCCCTTAAACTTGTAAGGATATTTAATTTAGACACTCGAACTAAGTCATGTTCCAATTGAACACCTCAACTCTTAATGAAGTGTCAAATTAGACACTTCGGTTCAAATTTTGGAGAAACTTTTGCGTATTTTTCATTCGTCTATTAAATAGTTAAGCTAACCACATAAAATATGTCATCTCCTTTAATAACGCACATCAACCTCAAGCAGAAAACGCCTGGGGTTTTACGGCTTATTGATGGTGAATGCATATAATCAAGAGGGATGAAATGTTTTTGGTTAACTTAATTACCTAATAGATGGATGAGAACACCACTCAAAAAATTTCAAAATTTGAACCAGAAATGTCTGATTGGAACACATTATTAGAAGTTGGGGTGTTCAATTGGAACAAGGCTATGGCTTAGTTGGAGTGGCTAAATGGAATATTTGGCAAGTTCAAGGGGCTGGCTATGTATTAAGCGATGAAAAATTATCACATTACATACCTTCCCAAGACCTGCGCCCATAATTGCACTTGTGGGTGTCAGCATTTCAGGCATTCCTGGTCCTCCCTTAGGCCCCTCTCCTCTAATGACTACAACTTTTCCCTGAAAGATGGTACACAGAAAATGTGTCTTAGACAACCCAACATCCAACACAACAGAACTGGCTCAAAAAATAGAGCTCAAACAATTGCAGCCAGTTACTAATGAACAAACGGAAAAGGCAGGAACTAATAACTGACGATTTCAGTGTTCTAGAAGAGAAATTCAGAGTGAAACTATACTTAAAAAATACTTTGTCACTAGGCAAATGAAATGGAATCCTATGGGGCCAAATGCGAGCTAAAACGGAAGAAATCAACAAGTAACAGACAGTGGGCATGATACCTCCACGAAATACCCACTACCTTATCTGAAACTCCAATTAGATATTTAATTCCAGTAACTCATAAAATTGAAATTAAGATACATATATACAGCAGCAATATAGGACAGAGTGTAAGTCGATACAACAAGACAAACGAACAAAGCAGAGATCCTACGTTTCTTCTTTGCTGCCTTATCAAAGAACTACTTATGTTTTAGATGTTTTGCATAACTCTGTGCTTGAGCGAGAGGGCATTAAACCCATAAAGAAGACAAGGATATTGCCTCAAGAAATACAAGAAAGAAAAGCAACAAGAGAGCGAGAGAGAGAGAGAGCATGGCTTATTTTCATAGCAGTAATAGGTGAACAGGAGCTTAGATGAAATACCCAAAGGTGAAAGGCTTTCAAGTATTGACATTCCGGCAACGTTTTAATCTTTAAAAATGCCTAGACAAGGGAATTTGAAAATTTGTTCATCCAATACAGGATCCATTGTTAGTAAATGCTCGTACCCTTTTGTCTACTAGGCTTCAAGAAATTTCAATATTTACTATTACTCTGAGCTATCAATGCTTCTTAGAAATTGACACTTTGGCACTCATATGGCCTCCTCACTTCATTCCCTGGTTTATCATGATAGAAGTAAAAGAAAGGAAGACATGGAAAGGATTTTTGACTTGCCTTAAAACTCAAAGGGTCTTCTGAGATAGCCGCAATCATAGCTTCCTCTCCTTCAAACACTAGTGCGGGGCCTGATGAACAAATTCCCATGATTGGTTCTATTTTAAAAAGGCAAACAGACAGTGTGCAAAGACACCAAATATTAAATTCCAAATAAGAACATACCTTTAAAGTACATCCCTTCTTTTCCAGTGATCTTTGCCACGCTGCCCTCTGGTGCAAGGTTTCCATATAATATCTGAATATGGCCTGTTTCTTTGATGGGGTTTGACAACGGCCTTATAATTTGCTAGAAGAAAAAGAAAGACAAAACTGAATATTTATCCCTAATTTTCATCAGGAGCAACAAACCTATAAAAAAATTAGTGCAACACATGGGAAGCAGTCATTGGTAGAGAGACCTACCTGACCTTCAGCTAAAGAAGGAAATAGCTTTGCATTTTCAGCCAGTGTCTTTCCCGTGACTACAAATCAAAGAGCAAGAGAAATGAGTTCCACCATTTTTAGAAGACGTATATAAGAGAATATCTACTAAGGTCATTAAACCAATACCAGTCATACAGTCTCCATCCAAATACCCAAGCTCCAACAGGTGGCGGATGACTGCAGGTGTACCTCCAATCTACACAATCAAGCTCATCAGAACAAAATAAACAGCAAGGGATGCCTACACAACCAAACTACAACTATGTTGGCACACATGGTATTGCACAAACCTTGTGCACATCCTCCATGACGTATTTTCCACTAGGCTTCAGATCTGCAAGAAAAGGAACCTCATCGCTAACCTTCTGGAAGTCATCAAGAGTTAATTCCAAGCCAACAGATCTGTGGAGATACAAATGATGACTCACACACTCGTCCAAAGAATAAAGTGAACTGGGAAAAATTGCTCACCTTGCAATAGCAATTAAATGTAGTACAGCATTTGTAGATCCACCAAGTGCCATGACCATCACCATTGCATTTCGAAGTGACCTTTTTGTGATGATATCTCGAGGTTTCAAGTCCATCTTCAACAATTCCAAAAGATAATTCCCAGCTAGGCGGCACTCATCCAACTTCAGTGGGTCTTCAGCAGGTGTGGAAGAGCTTGTGTATTGGAAAGGACATGAATAGAAGGACATATTAGCAATGAATCTTCATTCTTTTTAAACAAAGTTTAACTGCGTCACATTTTTCTACCTATAAGGCAGCGACATGCCCAATGTCTCAATAGCAGATGCCATGGTGTTTGCAGTATACATTCCACCACAAGCCCCCGCACCCGGACATGAATTACGAACTACATTCATCCTTTGTTCATCACTGACACCACCACTAACATACTCTCCATACACCTATAATTAAAATCAAAGCAAGGCAATCACCAATGTTCTAACAGAATTGAAGATCTGTGATTTAAAAATCAAAATAAAAGATTTCAAGTCACACAGCATGCTTCTATCATATAACCCCATAACTACAACTCTCAAATGACATGTCTGAAAGCTTAAAATTCTAAGAGGGGATTTCATTGGCTAGGAAATGCTTAAACAAAATTATGACTTTATTGGGTAAGAATAGAAAATAAAACGGCTAAGAAGAATTGTAATCTAGTAAAGCTTTTTTACTCACCTCCTTAGTGAATTTGTGTGTAAATGCTTTACTAATCAAAGAAAAAATCATACAAAAAATCTCATCCTTTAGACAACTTGAACTCGCTTTACAGAAGCTCCCTCTTAAATATTTTGCGGTTCCCCCATGGTTCCTCAAGTACTCGCATAGGCTAAGAGAACTTCAACCAAAACATGTTTTATCCTAGTTTTAATGGTTTTATTTTCTAAAGACCATTCACTGATATGTTTTCACCCCAAGCGCGCTTATTATTCTCCATGTGTCACAAAGTCCATTCAAAGCCCTACCTATACAGAGGATTTTTATTGCACTTCGAAGGCAAAATGGACAGAAGAATTGCTAAAGGGGGCAATAAGAAGAAATACCTGGAAGGCCGATACTATGTCGAATGTGTGCCCTTGAAAATGACCAGGCTGTATATTAGAGAAAAGGTAAAGGATCAATAATAATTTAAAAGTAACAGCATAAGAGATCAGCATGTATGCAGCAAATGTCGAAATGTCATCTAGAGTTGTTTATGTCGCTTTTTATATAGTATTATTTCTAGAAAGTTGGTTACCCTTACAATTAGGCAATAACGTAATTGATGTGTCTGTTTTTCCTATTGAGTGATTTCCTCTACTATCTCACTTGCTCAGTACATCAAAGCATTAGATTTCAGATTACACTTGTTCTCTTTCACCTTTGCTTTTTGATATTCCTCCCTGAAAGTGCAGTCTCCCTTTTTGTTTATTCCCCATGGTTATTCAACTTCGCTTTTCTCAAAGAAATTTAGAAAGCGATAGCATGGTCCCAAGCAGCAAAATCAGAATATAATATATATATATATATATATATATATATATATAAATCTACAGGAAAAGAGACTTTGGACGAACAAGAAAGAATCAGAGATGAATGTTACTGTCTGACCTTAATGGTTCCACCATATATCATGATACTTGGCCTGTTTAATCTTCCCATCGCCATAATTGTGCCTGGCATCTGCCAAATTACAACAATTATCACTTGAAGGAGATAGAGCATGCTGGAATTCATGTTTTTGCTTGCTCAAATTGCAAAAAAGAATCATCAAACATTTATACAAAATCTTAAAATATACTAGTACAAATCTTACCTACACGAGATTGCAAGTATGTACAAAGATAGACAGCAATCTTATGAAAGTAAAACAGCAAATGTATTGAATATACCAATAATGCAAAGCTCACATCTTTTTTCTCCACAATAATAGCAAAGTTTGCATCTTTTATTCAATGAATAAAAACTAATACCCCAATAAACTTCTTTGTGTCGACTTTCACACACCACAATTATATAAAAGAACTCACAATCACCAAATATCAAGAACATCCAAAAAAAAAAAAAAAAGTAGTACAGAAAAGAGTGTCACAGATTCACTCACATGGTATAAACAAAATACACTTCCTAGAAGAATATACTTTAGAAAAGAGTTTTAAGCATTAACTGATAGCTAAAAATGGTCCCCTTTTTTTCCAAATACTATTAAAAACTAAAAAGAAGCTCATATTTTCATCACATACAGGTATAGCAATATTCCTATCATACCACTGAGTAGACATAACTGTTTCATTACTATCAGCAATCAATCAAATCTCTTGACATTACGCCTACCTCTACGAGAGGATATTTTCAATAAACCCTCAACTTAAAATATAGCATAAGCAAGCAATAACAATAACGAAATAATGTGAAACGGAGAGCAGCCTGCAAAGAAATAAGTCCCTTTTTATCAAATTCTATTAGAAAACTAAAAGAAGCTCACATTTTTATTTAATCCAGGTATAGCAATATTCCCACTATGAGCAAACATGACAGTTTCATTACTATCAGCAATCAATCAAATCTCTTGACATTACGCCTACCTCTACGAGAGGATATTTCCAATAGATTCTCAACTTAAAATAAAGATAATGTGAAATGGAGAGCAATAGGCAACAAAATAAGTCCTTTTTTCTATTCAAATTCTATTAGAAAACTAAAAAGAGGCTCACATTTTTATCACATCCAGGTATAGCAATATTCCCATCATACCACTGAGCAGACATAACAGTTTCAATACTATCAGCAATCAAATCTCTTGACTGCAAACTAAAACACATTCCTCTAGTCCCCATAGAAATAGCATCACTAACACCAATAGTATTAAACCTGAATCCCACCATATCAGCTTCTTGAACCCCTTCTTTGACAGCTTCCGCAAGTTTCAACAAATGCATATTACAAGTGTTCCCTTCATACCAAACAGATGAAATCCCAATTTGGGGTTTTTTCATATCATCATCAGATAATCCTACACCGTACAGAATCGCTTGTGAACCACCTTGAGACTTGGGTTCAGTAATCCGGCTGCTGAATTTGTTGAGTTTCTGAGATGGGGTTGTTGAATTGGTAGTCTCCGGTGGTGCTCCGGCAGCTCGGATGGTGAGGGTGGGTGGGAGTCTACTGTAGTAGGGTCTACATTGGGTATTGAAAGATGGGATTTTGGGGGTGGTGGGGTGTAGAGGTGGAGAAAGCAAATTAGCTTGCATAATGGCTATGGAGAAAGGGGGTTTTGGTGGGGTTTTAGAGGGGGAGGGGGGGAGGAAGAAGAAGAAGGACAAAAATGGAGATTGTCAATACAAGAATAGTGTATAATATATATATATATTCTAAATATAAAACTATATACTAAATTTTATATTATTTTATCAAATTAGTGGCATGTTCATTGTTATTGGAATCTTGTTTATATTATAAAATAAGAAAGATTTTTAATTGTACAATAATGTTTTTATAAGAAAGTACAAGTTATTGTCTCTTTGTGTTTGGTGGAGTCACTATAGTTTGGAGTAATAACTATAGCTAGTCGGCTAAATAACTTAACTTTTATACGTTGAGCTTGAAATTTATTTATATTCAATATGATTTTCGAAAGAATAAAACGGAACAGACATTTCTTGCAAACATCAATTATTTATAGTGAGAGAGATGGTCCCTCGTGAGCTTTCTTTTCAGGTAGAGTTCATTTTGTAATAAGAGCCCTGTTGGGCTTTTATGGAACTTGGGGCTAGAACATAGAGTTCGAAGACTAAGTTGAAGACTACTAGACGACTAGCAGAGCAACACTCAGCAGGAATGTTGAGACTGTTCGAATCCCTAATTTATAACATATTTTTTTTTTTACTATAATAGTTATTTAAAGATACAATAGATATACATATACTCTTCAACGAATAGAAAACACTTTAATTTTAAGAATACACATATAAATATTTTAATTTGATCTAATTGACATCTAAACACTCTAACGGGATCTCGATAAATATGTGAGCCTTTCTAGTAAGTTGGACTTTCAAAATTAATAGAGGGTTGGACTATGAAATGAAACATGAAGTTGGTTAACCTGATTCACTAATTAAAGCCTGTTTATTCCATATATTTATTTGGGCCGGCCCATCATATATACAAGTACCCAAAAATTAGTTCTTCAAATATAATTTTTTTATACTTATATTACCTGAAAATATAATATTATTATTGGAAAATCACTCCAACGTTGTAAATTACTCCTGTTTTCTTTTTATGGGTATAAATATTAAAAAATTACTTAAACACACAATTTATATTCTTTAAAATTTTTTAGAAAAAATTATAAAAATTTTAACTCTCTCCTATTTTCAGATACATAATTTTACGTGATGTGTCGATCAGATACATGTAATGTATCGAGACGTTCACGGATATATTTGAAATCGAGACACGATATACTTGCACGTGAAGAGATGTATTCGAAATTGAGACGCGATGTATTGGTTTTTTTTGTGATGTATCCAAATTTCACTAAATTTAAGAAGTTTTTGTAATTAGGCGTTCTTGTTTCTTTTTAAGAATAATTAAGCAAAGTATTCACATGTATTTAAAGTGATTTTTAGTGATAATTAATTAACAGTAGTAGTTTAATTATTACTAAATATATTCTTCATTTCATATTATTTGACCATTTTATGAAAAATAGTATCTCATATTAGTTGTCAACATTACTAAATCAAAAAGGCATTAATTAATTTTTTTTCTTATATTGTCGTTGCAATTAAATTTTTTTAAAAGTATTCACATTTGTTTGTAAATCCCAAGAATATTTTTTTAGGGATGAATTTAAAAATTTTATCTCATTTTTTATGATTTCTTAATATGCGTGTAAACACATAAAGAATTAACTGATATGCGACATATTAGAGAAGAAATTATTATTATTAATGATAATTTAATTTTAGCATTTTTTATTAATGTCTATAAAATATACGACGACATTAAATTTTATGACAATTAACAGTATAATATAAATAGAAATTTTAACACTCTTTATAAATATGTGTATTATGAGGGCAAATTTTTTTATTGTCATGTCATTTGGTGATCTAGTCAACTAGATTTAGCCTAAGTATTAATTAAATTAGGCTCAATATATTATTCAGTGATCTAATTTATTAAATTTGGCCAAATTCTTTGATAATTAATTAATTACCCATACATCAATGTCATTGATGCTGGTTTGCTATACTTCTATAGTTTTTAATTCTTTTCAGCCATCTCTTGCCAACTTGTATGCCTTTAATTATGGCAATTGATTTTTAAATATTATCGTAAAAATATTTAGAGTTAATTGAGTTAGTATAATGTTGTTTGTTGAATTTTTTTATAGAGATATATTCTTATCGTTTGATAAATTCAAGTCCATGACGTATTTCACGTCAACTATTTCAAAGCTTTGGTAACAACAAAGCAAAGGTCTTGATCATACAACTAGTAGACCTATATATTTGTCTATCTCGAAACACAAATTTGAATATATATTAAAGTGATCACATCTATTGACATATGATGTCTGAACATAGAATCAAGTTTTTTGAATGAAAAAAAGTCGGATGCTCTAATAGAATATACTCTACCAACTACTACTGACAAAAAAATTAATTACTAGATATTTCTAACATTAATTACTAGTTATAATATTAATCAAAACATAATCAATTCGAAACACAATAATAACATTTAAAAAAAGACTTGGAAAGTGACTTTATATTAAGCTTTTTTTGGTTAATGGATCATTGTTTATTGGCTGATTAATTGAATTTACCAAAACTTTATATATAAACTAGAGACAAATGCTATTGCCAATATTCACTTGGTGGCAAAAACTTGACCTTATATTATACCTAACACCTTTTCAATTTTAATTTTAATTTTTCAAAATGATATTTAATTTTACCTAAGGGTGAGTATAATCGGACAAGGCGTGTCAAATGAGTGAATTAACCTGAATTTCAATGGATTAGAATGAATTAAAAAGTGGATTGACCTCAGAAGCTAGCGTAGAAGGGGTCACCGGGTTCACGTGAACCCATGTTTTCCTCCTGAAATCATGTATGATATGTTATATTTTTTTAAATAATATTTAAATATAGATGTGTAAACCCACACTAAACCTATCAAATAATGCACTGACGATTGAGTCACCTCTCGAGTGAGGTTAGAAATTTGAATCTTACATCTATCTTATTGTATTTTTCTTTCTAAAATTATTTAGCACCTCTTTAAGTGGTAATTGGTAGCATTTTATATACGACTTTTATCTTTCAAATTTTTTAAGTTTTTCACATTGGAAATTCCTAATATTAATTAAACCAAATGTTCAAATAAAAACTAGAAATATTGGATGATATAACATACAATCAATGAGTTCAGTCGATCTTAATTAATACCTTCGACATTAAATATATATGTGTGTATTCTTTTTTTGTAATAATGCACCATCATGTTAAAATCATGAATACACCTCTAAACTTGACCTTGTTATTTGGGGGCATGCTATCTTTATACACTATATAAAAAATGATCTTTAACAACAATTAATTAACGATAATAATTTTAAATAATAAACTATATATAAATTACTATTCCAAAATAAATAAGATAGAAATATCCACAAGGAACTAAAAATCTCTATCTATTCTTGTACTAGTATTTAACTCAAACTTCACTAAATGAGCATTTAGTCGTAAAAAGGAAAAATATTTATAAATTTTGAAATTGAATTTGTATTTGTTATATACTTTTTACAATAAATATTTAATATTTGAATGTAATATTTTTTATAATTATGAAATTTAATTATTCCTCTCATAAATGAACTTTTTTTAAATTTTATATTTTAGAAAGGAAAAGGTAAATAAGCACCGGGTGTTTACACCAAGTCAATATTTGCATGACAAATGTTATTTAAGTTCATTTTACTTCATCAAATTATGTAACAATAGAAATTGCATTGACTTGATATAAACATTCGATGCTTATAAATTTATTCCGATAAATCCATAAAAGCTAAAAAAAAAAAAAAAAGAGATGACGTTTTAACTTAATTTATAGTCCACACATCATACCAAATCTTCCAACACCACACAATGTACCTACTTAACAATCAAACACAACAAGTAATAAACCTAACTTAATTCTTTTTCCAAACACTTCATCACTTTGTCAAATTGATGTTAACTAACCTAAGTTTTTCGTTAAATTTATTGAGATTTCTTCACTCTTAATTAATACGAGCAAGAAAAAATTTATTGAAAGCGGCCGCTCCACAAGTGGACCATAAAAAATAGGTCCATATAACTATAATTATGGTAAAGTTTCTCCGAGTAAAGAAAAATCCAAATATGATTTTAAAAAATTAAGAAATATACCTATAACAATTTGAAGATTCAAAGTACTTAATTACTCTAGTTTATAATGTAAACACTCGAGGCGAATAATGAAATCTCACTAGTTGGAGTTAAATATTTAGCTACATTTTAGTCTGTAATATTATAAAATTTTATTAGACTTTAGTGTATCCAAATACACATCGATATACATGAGATTAAAATTAGGTTTAATTTGTTCTAAATACACTGTATTTAAATATACTTGCATGTATCTGGGATACATACACAAATCTCGTTTCTCTCGTTCCCATCTTGCTCGCCACTCTCCTATGTGTTTGATGTCACATATACAACAGATGTATCTAGTCCGATTCACATGTATTTGAGATACATGACTATCGCCCTTTCCATCTCGCTGACCCATCTCTCTATTTCAGTGTATCTGGTAGAAAAAAATACATGTATATATTCAGGTGGATGTATCTTCCTAAATATATGACATGAAACTCTTAATTAATGATAAGATACATAATTATTAAAAATTATAAATAGAATTAGTATATAATAAATATATGTCTAATTAATAAGATAGTTTTTTTTCGGTGGTTACGTCTTAATTGGATATTTCAATGTTAAATTAAAATTATTGTATCTAACTATATTAGAACATGTTTTTATATATATATATATATATATATATATATATATATATATATATATATGTCCAAGTTTAGCATCTAAATTTAAAGGTACTTTTTTACTTACCACATTAATTAAAAAACTTATATTATACGTGTTGTACTCTTGTTGTGACGTTTGATTTATTGTTATCATGTCTAAAAATGATTTAAAAAATTAAATATAATCCATTGGATTTATATGAACTTATTGACCAAAAATAGTGTAACGATTTTATTTTGAGAAGTAGGTCGCGTTAGTGGCAAATAAAGCTTTTCGATAAAAGTGCAACGAATATTCATTATATAAGTTATACGTATATATTTGTTATATATTATTTCATTCGATTTTCTTATGTAATACTAACGATGTATAGAATTTAAACTTTATTTTTCTCGTTATCGAATTTAAATGTGTTGAACAATTTAACTGATCGATAATCTTAAATTGAAGATAGAAAATATTTATCATCTGAGCAAATCCGCTCGTCTGTTACGAATAATAAGAGTTGGGGAAATATTATGTGACAGATGGGCCTTAAAAAGTTGCTCAAACACGTGAATACTAGCTACCAGTTTGTTATGAAAATTTCTTCTATAAATATCAAAATCTCCATCAAACTTAACACAAGCCATTTTTTCTTCTTCACTTGCTAAAATTTGTATAATATTTTTGATATTTTCATATACATAAATCTTAGTTAAAAAAAAAAAACGCGAAAATGGTGACCGTAGAAGAGGTTCGAAGGGCGCAACGTGCAAAGGGACCAGCTACTATCATGGCCATAGGCACGGCGACTCCTTCGAATTGTGTTGATCAAAGCACTTATCCTGATTATTATTTTCGAATCACTAATAGTGAGCATATGACTGAGCTTAAGGAGAAATTTAAGCGCATGTGTAAGATATATACCTATTTTTTTTAGTTATTGTTTATCATATAGTATTATAATTAACTATTACATGTGTTTTTAGTGTAGATTATATATATTCTAAATAAGATATAATTACATATACCAAAACTATGTTCTGGCTATTGATAATTAATTGGTGAACCTAATTAATTGTATCACACATGATATACTTTCCTTGATACTAACTAATTAAATATCTAACATACAACAAAGATGATTTTTATGAGTTTTTTTCGATCGATTGATAAAATTTTATTATTATTATTATTTTGATTAAATTTTTCATTTAACGCAGGTGATAAATCAATGATTAATAAGAGATATATGTACTTAACAGAAGAAATTTTGAAAGAAAACCCAAATATTTGTGAATACATGGCTCCTTCTCTCGATGCTAGACAAGATATAGTGGTGGTTGAAGTGCCAAAACTTGGCAAAGAAGCAGCCCAAAAGGCCATTAAAGAATGGGGTCAGCCCAAGTCCAAGATTACCCATGTGGTCTTTTGCACCACTAGTGGGGTGGACATGCCCGGGGCTGACTATCAACTCACTAAGCTTCTTGGGCTTCGACCTTCAGTCAAACGACTCATGATGTACCAACAAGGTTGTTTTGCTGGTGGGACTGTTATCCGATTGGCAAAGGATTTAGCTGAAAACAACAAGGGTGCTCGAGTTCTTGTTGTTTGCTCAGAGATCACTGCAGTTACTTTTCGTGGTCCAAGTGATACTCACTTGGATAGTATGGTTGGACAAGCCCTTTTTGGTGATGGGGCAGCCGCAATGATTATAGGTTCAGATCCATTACCAGAAGTTGAAAGGCCTTTGTTTGAGCTCGTCTCTGCAGCCCAAACTCTACTCCCTGATAGCGAAGGTGCTATTGACGGTCACCTTCGTGAAGTAGGGCTCACATTTCACTTACTCAAAGATGTTCCTGGATTGATTTCAAAAAACATTGAAAAGAGTTTGATTGAAGCATTCCAACCACTAGGCATTTCTGATTGGAATTCAATCTTTTGGATCGCCCACCCTGGTGGACCGGCAATTCTAGATCAAGTTGAACTAAAATTGAGCCTAAAGCCCGAAAAACTTCGGGCTACTAGGCAAGTTTTGAGTGACTATGGAAATATGTCTAGTGCTTGTGTTCTATTTATTTTAGATGAAATGAGAAAGGCCTCATCTAAAGAAGGGCTTAGTACCACAGGTGAAGGCCTTGATTGGGGTGTACTTTTTGGATTTGGGCCTGGGCTTACAGTTGAAACTGTTGTGCTCCATAGTGTGTCTACTTAGTATATATAATATTAAAGGGGGTTATTAATTAAATTGATTATCTATGTAATCTTATATTATATTTAATATATTTGGTGTATCATGTATTTGTTTTGTTTTCAATTGAACTTTGTAATGCATATTGTGTGTAAAAAAAGTTCATTTCCCCTTAAATCTCTTGTCTTTCTTGATATTATTTTTGTCTATTGCAAAGTTTCTAAAATCTAGCTCAAAGATAAGTTGTTAAATTAAGAGGAGATAATCTAACTGAATGATACGTTTCTGTATTTTGTTAATAAGAAGTATAATTATATTAATCGGTTCCTACTCGAGACATAAATAAAGACATGGATTTTCATGGTATAATCTTTGAATTTTTATACGTTTTTTATTTCATTATGTGATACTGTTTGACTTGATACAAAATTCTAAAAAAGAAGAAGAATTTTGAAATTAGTAGATGGTGAATGTATGATATTAACCATATTGGGAAGAAAAACGAAGAACGCTTTAGCAAAGGAGCTTGCTACCTATTAGAGCCTATGGCGAGGGCTCTTAGAGAGTTGGATGTAGAGTGTAGAAACTTAAACTTGTAAGATACAATATAACATATCATTCGTTTTACCTTTAGAGATGAATGATCGGTTGTGGAGTGTGGAGTGTATTTAGAAAATATAAACGGTTGATATGTATTGTTAGGTTTTCATTTGTATGAGAAGATGAGTGTTGAATTTATAGAGTTCTAAATGTTTCATCTAAAGAAAGAATAACCAAATATTGAGAAGAATTATATTTTGGGAAAAATTTAAGCATTTATGGTAATACTTTGACTTTCCTTTAAGGAAAAAAATAAAACTTAAAATATGGTAAGACAATCAAGACAAAAAAACCTAACATGTCTACCATTATCAATTTTTGTCGGTCCCACCGGTTATTATTTACTATCACTATCCAGCTTCCACCCTAACCAACATCCTCACCCACAACTATCATTGTTGTCAATCACTACAATCGACTCTCATCACTATTAACCACTTTAATATTATCACCATTAATTACCATTACCACAACTATTATTTATCGCTATTGAGTATCGACAATCACCATCATCTACCATCACCACATATTGCTAACCATCACCATTAGCTCTATCACTATCATTTACCACGACTAATTAACTTCTGCATATAAAACCGCTATTAGCTTGCAACATCACCACCTACGATCAGTATCGTTATTCGCTAGCCATCATCACTATCAACCATCATATACTTTTTTAAAAAATATTCTTTTAATATGTATTAGATTAATTTAGTGTTTAATTAATTTTGTTTTATATTTATTAATTTTTAAATAAAAACAAGTTTTATGCATTCAAATGTTAAAATAAACTATCTGAACTATTTAATATTTAGACGTGTATTCAGATTAATCCATAAATAATCTATTTAAAGAAGAAAGAAGGATAACTACCTCCTTTAAATCCCATAAATTTTCCATACATTTCGTGTACTTAAACTTACCTGTCTCATGTTCCATTCTTTTAGGAAATTAATAACCACCCAAATAAATAAATAAATAAAATTTAAATTAAAAATTTAAATATAAAATAAATCTCATCCTCCTTTTCCCCCTTTATATGTACAAAATATAATAATAAATCACTAAAAGTGATTTTCTTTTTCTGTGTATGAAACAATTTCTTCCACATTCCATCTTTGTGAAAATGGCCTTCAGAATAGTAAGGGAAAAAAATCATTACTGTTCATTTTCTTTTGTTTTTTTGAGATAATTAAAATCGAGATATAATTACGAGTATGTCTTATAGTTGGAATTACTATATTTTTAAATTTTCGGAAATTAAATTTGTGATGTCTTATAGTTGAAATTACTAGATATTTGATTTTCAATCTATGATCTCGATATCGATTAGAAAGATCAGATCGAGTTATTTGTTCAATTGAGATCTTATAATATTCTCTGATCCCAATTGTGTTTTGGTTATCAACATGGAATTTTTTTAATTTTATTTTTAAATATTGACGTTAACTTCTGTATTTATTATTGTCTTTATTGTTATGACAGAGGTATTTGAAATTCATGACGAATGCCTTTGTGGCGAATCGATCGTTTGCTTCTTCTACTGCTCCAAGATTTTCCTCTAGTGGTGGTTCTACTTATGTCAATCCTAAAAAGTTCGTTTCTTCTAACTTATTTTTAAGATTATAAATTTCATATTCAGTAGAGAAATACCTATAAAAGAAAATATAATTTGAGTATATATAACTTTTAAAAAAAAATCATACGATTTGTCAAACAGGTTTTTGATCCATGTCATTTTTATGTGTAACATTTACTCTTTTATCTTGACAAGTAATATATATATATATATATATATATATATATATATATATATATATATATATCACCAAGTCATCTTTACATTTATAACAGATAACATGTCTTATTTTCAAGATTACGAATCTCACATTTTAAAGAATTTTATATGTAGATATCATTTAGGTGAACCTGATTGACTAAATACTTCTTCTAGTTATAAATAAGACATAAATAGATATCTGTGTCCTCCAATTTTGAGTGTGTAACAAGTAGAGTACACTTAAATTTGCATAAAATTGAATAAATAGTCACATGCATCCTTACGTGACATAATACATGTAAGACTCTACGTAGGACACAAATTTCCATGTAGCATGTCACGTAGGATGCATATGTGTATTTATCCAGTTTTATACAAGTTCAAATGTCTACTTATGCACCCCAAAATTAAGTTGAAGGACGTAGATATCAGCTGAGACCAAATTAAAAGATACGTTTATGTGTTATACATATAAATATAATCTTTTAAGTTGTCTACACTAATCACCAATCTTTACTAGTAATATCTGAGATTTACCCATACAAGTGACCTGATTGTATAAATATATTGTCAGTACATAAAACTTAACCTCGATATTTGATGATTTGAAAGGTTGTCAATGACTAATGGGGATATGGCACCAGTATATGTATTGGGTGGAACATTATCAGTGGCAATAGGACTATGCATTTTCACAATGAAACAACAATTATTTCATGGTCCTGGAGTTTTTGTTACCAAAAAAAAGAGAGAAAATCTTGCTGAAGTTGATTTTCCAGATGCAATGGCTAGTTCTGGTACTAAGTATATTGACAAATCTGTCTTGAGGAAATTTGGAAGAATTCAAGAGCCTATGAATTCTCAATATGATAATGATCCTTACACAAGGTATCTTTTACGTTTTCGCGAAAATTACGTTTTATGTCTATTTTTGAAAATATTTATGCTAGGTATGTAGTCGATACTTTATGTTTAGACTCGTATTTGTGTATATATTTTATATATATATGAGAACTTGCATAAATCTTACTAGTTTAGGAGTTAATTATTTAAATACACTCTAGTTTGCCACATATTTTACTGGATTTTGGTGCCTCGAGTCTCTAGATAGGTTCGGATACATGTATCTCAAATAGATGATGTCAAGTTTAGGTGTAATTTGTTCTAGATACTTCAGTCCAAGTAGATTCACATATATCTTTGATAAATAACAAATCTCGCTCGTCTCCCTCGCCTCTCTTCTATCTCGCTTGTCACTCTCTAATATGTATGGTATCTTAGATACATGTGAATCATTCTAGATACATATAGATACATGTATCTAGTGTGTATCAAGTGTGATCCATATGCATCTGGGATACGTATGAATCTGCCTTGTCTCCTCCTAATCTCGCTCGCCTCTCTCCCTATTTATCTGTGTATCTAATAGCAAAAATACATGTATCTAAGTGTAATATATATATAAAACACTTAATTAGTGGTAAAATATCGTAATAATTTAAAATTTTAGGTAATAATAATATATATGATAGTGAAGTATGTCTAATTTAGTATATTGGGGTACATACAAAAATAACAAACAATATAGTCTCAAAAGTGAAGTCTAGGAAAATATTAAAATATATACAGATCTTTCCACTTTCTCAGATAGAAAAACTGATTCCAAAAGACACTCCACTCTATATAATGACATGTTTAACAACACATACATGTTAGGTAGGTGCTCATTATTCTAACTATTAATGATTTTTTCAATCAGAAATTTAGCAAGTTTAGTACTAGCTAGGTACATTTTTACTTCAATATCTATTTTCGTACAAACAACCTCTATACTTGCAAAGGTAAAGGTAAAAGTAAAATATACATATATTTTTGTTCTCATCAAATTTTATTAGTGAAATTATTATTTTGAATATGTTATTGTATATATTTTAATTCATCATTCCTTTCCAATCCTTTAAAATGATAAAATTTGTTTATTTATTTATGGCAGGCCAAGAAAAATTGAGTCCTTGAAATCAGTTGGAGTTTGAGACAAAGTTGGAAATTCCATTCTGAAAATAGATTTCCCTTTTTTCTAATTTAGTTTTATTTACTCCCATGGAACAATAAATTATTTGTTGTTAATAAAATGCCACAAATTTGAGGAGAATAGTTTTTTTTTTTTTACTTGAATAGATTCCTTTTTTATTTCTAATCAAGCATGTATTTCAACTTTTTACTTAGAAATTGTGGGCTTCATTTTATATCTGCAATTTATTTCATTCATTTTTATTGGTCCATTTTAATTTTTTATGCCTCTTAAATTATGATTGACATGAATATTCTATAACGAAAATCATATTAATTGATATATAATCATGAATCTTGTAAATGATTTGAAATAAGTAATCGAAGATAAAACATATTAACCAATTGCTATAAAAAAATAATGTTATTGAGCTCATGCACAACACAGTATATATATATATATATATATATATATATATATATATATATATATATATATATATATATATATATATATATATGTTGAATTTAAACAAAATGTATAAGATAAATATGATGAGGATATATGAATTTAAAATATATATTGATTGAACTTGAACTCTATTAATGATAATCATTCTTTATTTATTTAAACATCAACAAATTAAAGCTCACAATATAAAACTTATATAAGTGCTTATTGAGGAAACACATAATGTTTTCCCTAATAAAACATTATTATTATTATTGAAAATTTATCATTATTGACAATTATCATTACATGCTTGTTGAGAAGAATAGCATTTATTTGGTTTAACCAATTTACAACACCATAGACTTGATGGTTCAAAAGCCCTAAAGCATGGATTGGAATCTTTTACTTCGACATCTACGCGTTCATCACCTGCATTTCATTTTTAAAAAAAACATATAAGATCGATTAACTTCTATATACTAATAATTCATAATAATTTAAAAGTATAAAAATGAATGTGAACATACATTGATGGAGAGCTAACAAAGAAAAGAAAATTAAGCAAAGTAGCAAAATTGATGAAAAGGAGAATTTTGTAGTAGCCATGAAAATATGGTTTAATATTCAAAACTCAAAAGATGGTGAAAAATATGTATGAAATTGTGCAAAATATATAGCCATTGCAATTACTTGATTTTGGTAAATGATGCAAACTAATGATTAATTAATCAAGTTATTTCTTAATCTATACATCCATAGAATCAATGATATAAAACAAATTGGGCAAAAAATTATTATATCCTACTAATTCATTCATCATTTTTATAAATTATTTAATTTTCTAAAATAACTCTTCCCTTTCCTTGTACTACTAACCTCATTAATATATTTTAATCTATTTTCCTAATTAATTGCAAGGTGTATTTTAGTTTTTGATGCAATAATGAATAATGTATGTTTGCATATGTGTGTTTATTAAGTGAAGTAATTACATTCTCCATGTGTGAATTGGAAGTGCTATAGTTAAATTTTGATTGGTTAAAATGAGATGAGTCTATAAAATAAATAGATATTAAATTTTAATTTCTTTATTTGTTATTTAAAATTTCTTAGTATCTAAAAAAAATTATGTTTTTCTTTATCATGGAAATTTATAGCACATCAATTTTTTTTGTAAAAATAACTTGCAAAAACTTTAACAAGATTTAATTTATCATGGGTCAATTAAGTTGTATATCAATCCATTTTTAATGTGTTGAGCAAATAAAGAAGCGAGTCCCCATCAACTCAAACTTAAGTGGGTTATAGTGAGATCTCTCCACTCTTAATTAGGGAAGTTCGAGCTCCTGAAAATGACAAAAATATCATATTGAAAGCATCATCTCCAGAAATAAACTTGCAATGCACGAATTCGAATTTAATCGATCTCATGTTGGACTAAAAAAAAAAAAGGATAGGGATTGAGAAGTATGTGTAATTCTCCTTATTTTTTTCTTTATTGATAAATAAATACTACCATTTTAGCTATCAACTTTCCTCCTTTACATTAACAAACCCTATAACACTACATCTAATTGATATACTTAATAACTTTCTTGTAAAGTATCAAAAAAAAAAAAAAAATACAATAAAATTACAATCATGAAAATTCATGACATTTCCCCCCTATCACACAATCAAAAGAAAACCAAACCCCTAAAATTCGTCTTTTTTGTGTTGCTGTTCATGACAGATGATTGTTGATGACTGTTCGTACGGTTGATTCTAGATGGTAAAGCTGCCACCACCTTCAACATTATTTTGAAGAGTAATCCAAAGCAAAGAAACAGTAATAGCAATAAGTCCTGACCATATATATATAATAGTTGATACTCTTCCTTTTCTTCCCATCAACCCTTTAGCAAATGGATATAAATGTGATAATACCCAAAAGCTAAAAAATACACCACCAAATAGCCTGTTCCATTGTGGTATAACACTATATATTGTTCTTGATATGCCAATAACAAGTGCCATAATGTTAACAACCATAATGGTTAATGGAAGTATAAAAAGACTTGTCCATTTGACAACATATAAATCAGCATATATGTCATCTTCATCTTCAGCAGCAGACTTAGATGTCAATGTAAATGAAATCTCAACACCAGCTATAACTTTCAAGAGTCCTTGTATAACAGCAGCAAAGTGAGCACTCGTGCCACCGATGAGCCAAAATTGTTCATTACGCCATAGTTCCTCAAGGCCTATACCAGACCATTTGACTTCAAGGAGGGAAATGAGGACAAGAGTGATGGTGATAAGTAAGAGGTACGAAAGAAAGAAGACGTTGAGGTTTTGTACAATGAATTGGCCAGTGAAGAGACAGAAGGCTGGGATGAAACAGTAGACAACAAGGAATATAGACGTGAAAGGATAAACACCAACGTTGAAGTAGGCAATGCGTTGTAAGAACTTGAGACGAGGGCTTGCAAGGATGGGATTGTTACGAGAGTAGAAGATCTCAACTGAACCAGTTGCCCAACGCAGAACCTGATGTAAACGATCAGTCAGGTTGATAGGTGCAGTCCCACGGAATGCATCTCTTTTTGTAATGCAGTAGACGGATCGCCATCCACGATTGTGCATTCTGTATCCTGTCACCACATCCTCTGTCACTGATCCATAAATCCATCCTATTCTATCTCCCCATTCTGTTTTGTCCTCAAACCTTTCAATCATAAACACATTACTAAGTCGATAAAAATCCTAAGACAAACAAATTGAAACGGAGGGAGCAGAAAACTATAAAGAGTACCAGCAAGATATGACTGCAATTGCCTCAGCTACAGTTGGTGCATCTAGAGGAGGACGCGGGATGAGCAACGCACCAGGTGGCCTTCCATTTTTAACAGTGATGTGATCGGCTAGAGGCCGGCCTTGAAACTCAGCCACTGCGATAGATTCAACAAACATTGTAGAATTTCCAAATTGCTTTGGCAAGTCCAAGTCAGGATGTCCTGTTAAAGGTTGTGAATCGTCGTCTAGTTCTGATGGCAACGCAACATTAGCTTGTTTCTTGTTTTTTCCAAGGAAGCCGGTGTACTCATTAGCTCGAGGTGGGTGGAATCCGTAGAGTGCATAGCGTCTGAACATACATCCAGTTCCGACGTATACAGGACCTTGTAGACCATCCAAAGCTCTCATATTTCCTGTTATCATAAACATATTAGATTTTAATGCTAAAACACATTGTGATACTTTGAAAGTTTAAGACATTTCTTACCATCAAAAAACACAGTGTTATGATTAGCATATCTATCAGATGGATCAATTCCTTCAAATCTTTGAGGGAATTGTAGGTAGCAAATACGATCACCACCACGATCCATCATGTAACACATACCCTCTTGAATGGCCATGGAGTTGTAGACGTAATGATCACAATCTAAGTTGAGTATGAATGGTCCATTTGAAAGAATTGCAGAAGCTCTTACCAAAGCATTCATAGCTCCTGCCTTCTTGTTATGATCATAACCTGGACGCTTCTCACGAGACACATAGGCAAACATGGGAAGTCGGATGTCAATACCAGTGAAGTCTAATTGCTTCTCATTTGGACCTCCCATTATTGGATCATTTACCGGCACCTTGCTCATTATCTGCAACGATAACATAAGTGTCAAAAATTGGAAAACGAATAGGCGTAATACATAAACACACTCAAATCACTCCAACTTTGAGCATGCATATCTAGACACCTCAACTCGAGTGTCCATGAAACACAATGGGGACGAGTTGGGATGTTTAGTTGTCAGTTGAGACCAAGTTTGAGTGTTTTGTTTATGTATTACGACAAACAAATATTTCAATAAACAAGTTCATGATAACGATAACTGTACTTGCAATATCCCAGCGTGGTCTCCTTTTTTATGATCAGCCATAGGCTCATACCATGTGCCAGGCCAATGTGTGCCATCAGCCATCCAAGTTGCCTTTTGAAACTTGAAATCTTCGGGTACACTCCCTCCGTTGTTCTCCTTTGCAAGTGCCTTTTCCTTTTTTTCTTCTTTCGAGTTATGCATCTCACATCTTTTGCGTATAACATCTGGTAGACCGTTGATCTTAACCTTGAATTCATCATACTCCCTCTTGATCCAACGTCGATCCTTCACAAAATCAGGACGTTTCTTGTTTTTCGTTGGATCTGTCTTCTGACTGAAGTAACTGTCTGGATTTCTTGGCTCAATGTTATGTTTTCGACAAAATGGCACCCAAAGCTTTGGTAAACAATACAAAATGCTAGCATTAGTACTAATAATAATTGGTAACTAACTGTCTAACTACACACCCCTCGGCGTAATTGAGATAGACAAGACGAAAACAAACTAACCTGACCAAAGATCACAGCCTCAGCCATAGCTTCAAAGTTAAAGATAGCACCACCATCATCAGATATGTAAACAGATATTTTTCAACAGGATATTCGACAGCAAGAATCGAAAGTATAGTATTAGCAGTGACAAGAGGAGGCTCTTTATCAGGATCAGCTGTAGAAATGAACACATCAACTCCTGGTAGATCAGATCTACCATGAGGATTAGTAGGGGACGGTGTTTCGAATTTTTCTTTAAGTGCAGCTAAATCAGCTGATCTGTTTATAGGATTGAATTTCGGAAGGATATCAAGTAGCCATGAAAATGCAAACCATAATTCACATACTATCGATACTCCCCATAACCACATTGCATCTGGATTTGGATTACTTATACGCCACACCAAGAAGAAAATTAACACCACTAACCGAATAACAATAAGCAATCTGCAAATTGAACCAAAAAATGCGTGATTTATAAAAACACAAACATAGTATATGCTTTTAACATCTAGTTCTGATGAACCCCTCGATCCTACCTGACTTTCAGGAGTATCAATACTATAGATGCATGAATAAATGTGATGTACGAAGAAATATTCGGACCTGTAGGGGCTAATGATCTCAGGAGGGACTTTACTTTTTCTAGTAAGTGGTTTCCATGGTTTATCCATAAAATCAGACATACTCATTCCAGTATCATGATCATATGAATCATCATCTTGTTGCCAAAATGCATTTCCAATACCATATTTTCCTTTAGTTTCGAAAAGCCAACGATTATGATCAAAATCTTGAGTTTGGCTCCTTAGTAACATTGATTTATTATTATTCGATTTCAATACAGACACTCGACGATCCAAACCAGAGGTATTATCCCCTCTTGCACCACCGTCATCGTCTTCACCTCCACGACTACTCACTCTCCTTTGGGACTCTGTCCTGAATCTCGACGAGCCATATGGTCCTGGACCATCTGGCTTGTCACCACTAGCATCGACCCCTGGTTGATTATCAGGGGTCGGTGGCATCATAACTGTATAATTTATATAATCATTTTGATTATCTCCCGGGACATCCAAATCATCGTCCCGGGATAAACTCACCACACGTCCACTGGACGTGCGTCGTGAGAATTTCACCGCCTGTGGTGGACGATTCGGATCTGATTTTCTTGGATTCGAAGAAGTAGCCATTGCAAATATTCTTCAATTTATTTTTTATTTTTCAACAAGAAGAAGATTGTATTTACATCTTCATGGATTTTTCATACAAATGATTTATCACAAACATAAAAAAAAATTAAATATATGCACTGTTTTCTATACATTAATTATTTTTTAATTTTTTTTTTTACAAATGAACAGTGCATTGTTAAAATTCCTAAAATTATATGTTCTTGATTTTCAGTGGTTTCAAAGATACTTATCAGTTTTCAACAAACATCACTCCATATTTTACTCTTAGCCTCTTCTTCTCTCCATATATAAATTTATTTACGACGATAAATTAATAGATGCATGACATATGTTTATTCAAAAGCTTTTTATCGCTTAATCATTGTAATATTCACAAATCATAAACATGTTAAATCATTACTCACTCAGTTTCATATTAGTTATCTCTTTTTCCCTTTATAAGTGTTTTAAGAAATTATAAACGAGACCGATAATTTTATAAATTTATCTCTTAAGATTTTATTTAAAAAAAATTATAAACTGGTTTACACTTTCAAAAAATAAATAAATAATAAAGGTTAAATTGAAAAACAAATTAATCAATTCTTTCTTTGTGTGATAAATTGTCAAGTAATTTGGAATAACTATTTATAATAATATGGACAACTACAACTAATATAAAACGAAAAAATATATTTGTGCCAAAAAAAAAAAATCTATAAATTTCAAAAGTCTTAAACTAATCTAACATAAATATTTCTTAAATTTTATGTCAAGTCAAATGATGTCACGTAAAATGAAATATAAGGGTTAACTAGAATAACCGAATCCAATATAAACTAATCTAAGCTGACATTTGTCTTTTCTTAAATTTTATGTCGAATCAAATAGTAACATACATTAAGATGAAGAGTTAATTAGAATAATAACTTATTCCAATATAACTAATCCGACGTAACCTAATCCTAGCAAAACTTATCATCAAACCAAACGACTCTTTATATTTTCCCGTAAAGAACATCATTCCGTTAGGAGTTGTTTGGTATGGAGATCACATATAGTTAGTTGTCTCATTATATATACGAGATAACCGATTCATCATTATAGTACAAATTACAAATAATGAAATAAATAATTTCGAAACTAATTAACAGTTGTAACTAAAATAAAATATAAGTTGAATTGTAATAATAGATTGACAAGTGACACCGCTTATGCAACTTTACCAGTTACACTATGACTCAGTGAAGGGGAAGGTATGAAGAAAATAAATTAAAACAAGTGAGTAAATTCCTTGTATATTTTCATATATTAATGGATAAATTATTTATTTGTACAAACAAAACTTGGGATTAAGGAAGAAACCATAAAAAATATAAACAATATTCAAAAAGTTAACTGCACATAGTAGTCTCTTCTTTCTCTCAAGTTGTTAGAAGGTGAACACTCTTTATCTTTTCTGGAAGTTGAATGTCTTAATGGCAAATGCAAACAGGAAGGCGAAAACAACAGGCCATGCAACGATTATTGCTGCAACGACTCCAAGAAAATCATGCTCGAATCCAAAATAACGCCCCAAGAATTGTTCAACATTTTCATCATCGCTAAGCATAGTTTGGAGGTCTCCGAATTGTGATGCAACAAGACCATACAAGGTCCACGCCACAGGGCAAAGCCAATAGTACCATCTCCACCATATTGGAATACGCTGTATTTAGCAAAACAGACACAAAGATAACATGTCATTTTTCCGAGATACAATTTAGTTTAGGAGGATGAAAAGAAAGATGGAAATGAAGGATTTTCAAAAACTTACAGGTCGGGGAACGATGAATCCTGAAAAGAGATTCCATAGAGCATAGAAGAAGGCTGCGATTATAGAAGCAACGTTTTGATTCGGGGAAACAGCCACAGTCAGCATGCCATAGAAGGTGAAGTACAAGAGAGTGAAGTACATGATGAATAAGTACCAAAGGAACTTGGCAACAGTCCATTCGAATCCAATCATTGCATACACAATTATGCCATAGAAAACTGCTTGTAAAAATACGTAAGGTATTTCAACGACAACCTGTCCAAAGGCATAAGGTAAAGCAGAATACATTCCAGCAGCTCTTTCTCTGTAAAATACAGTACGCTCAACGGCAACAACAGGCTGGACTGATGATGAATTTTGTACACCAAGGAAGAGAGTTGCAGCGTACATAGATCCCATAGCATTAAAAAGATCCTGGCTCCGACTCCTGTGATCAATAAAGCTCGAAAAGATTAGTGAAAAATTTACCTTATTTCAAATTTACATTTACTTGTCAATGTCATTTTACTTACAATCTGCTACCAAGATCCCAGAATAATGTGCCAAAGACAAGTGCTAGAATGACTGTGAAGATGAATCTAACTGCCGTGTAAGATGGATTACGCCAGTATGACAAATGTTGCTTCCAGAGACATGCCATACATTGAGTCCAGAAAGACTGTGAAAATCGAGTTTCAAAATGCAGATCCTTTGTACCAGGACGAGGCGTACTTAATTCAGTAATTAAGGCTTTGTTCCTCTTATAGAGGTCTGATTTCTTGTACAAATCAGTAAAGTCAACTCCTAACATCATTTCTTGAGATGCGGCTGTTACTTCTAACATCCAAGTTGCTGGATTGTAAGCCTCTTTTATCTTACTAACTCCAGGCAATGACTGAACTCAAGACGAAACTGAGATTAGTATTTCATTGTATCAACGAGGAAAAAGTAAACACATTTTTCTTTGCTAACGTACCTCAAAGTATTTGATCAAATGACAAGAATAGCGACCCAGAGGACCAACATATATCTCCTGGCCTCCTCGTTTCATTAGAAATAGCTGCAAAGCCAAGTTTCACTTTTAGTATCAGGTGGCAAAGAGAAAGTGGAAACAATATGCTTGGAAGGTTAATAATCTCACCTCATCAAAGGCTTCAAAAATGTCGATGCTAGGCTGATGAATGGTACAGACGACAGTTCTACCTGTATAGACAGTGTTCCTAACAGCTCTCATTACAATGGCAGCAGCTCTTGCATCCAACCCTGAAGTTGGTTCATCCATGAAAATGATAGAGGGGTTTGCTACCAGTTCAACCGCAATAGTCAGCCTTTTGCGTTGCTCGGTTGATAGACCATTGACTCCAGGCAATCCGACTAACGCTGATCTTAAGGGAGTTAGCTCCACAAGTTCCATAACTTCCTCAACAAACATCTGCAGAGAGGAATATCAATAATCGTGTGATAAGAGTGTACACGATGTTTCTTTGATTTGTTTGACCAATTTTATGGAGAAATAATTCAGGGGAACCGACCTTTCTCTTGATTTTGTCAACATCTTGAGGTAAACGCAGCCAAGCTGAGTAAACCAATGACTCATAAACTGTAATATAAGGTGAATGGATGTCATTCTGCTCACAATATCCAGAAATACGTGCAAAAGTTTCTTGCTTCTTCGGATACCCAGAAATCTTGATGTCACCATCAATATATCCTCCTGTTTTTCTTCCGGCCAGTACATCCATCAATGTTGTTTTACCGGCTCCACTAACACCCATCAAGGCTGTGAGAACACCTGGCCTAAAAGCTCCACTCACACCTTTTAGAAGTACTAATCTATCTTCAGTGGAACCTTGGTCTTTTATTTCCTGCAATTCATTAGAATGTTAAGTTAGTTGTTCACAGAAAATAAAAACCTTAAGAGACATGAATATTATTCGCGAAAAGTTCTGAAAAGTTACCTGAGGCATGTCAACGGAGTATACAACGTTATCAAAAGTGATGGAATGCGGTTCAAATGGAAGAACCATTCCCTTCTTCTTCTCACCCTCAGTTTCACTTCCCTCAATGAGTCGATCATTCTCGTCGTCTTCTGATATCATAACTTGCTTACCAAAAGCTGAAGATGTACAAGAAATGTGGTGTTAGTACCGTTTCTCCGGTCGTAGTATATGGCATCGTTCATTTCATGTTCTATTCAAGGGGAATGTTAAGGCACCAGAGATACTCACGGTTCAGGTAAGCGAGTCCAATACTGTAGCAGAGGTTGAAGATTATTATGAATCCAATAAGTGCCACAACACCTATCCAGTACCAATATGCATCTGGAAAGAACCCTCGAGATCTTACTACTGCATGTCCAAGTGGCTCAGCTCCATTTGGCGCAATCTGTTTTAATTAAGAGCAATGAGCATCCATATACGAGAAAATTAGCTATTTGCATGTGGTTTGTCATAAAAACACTTACATGTTCCCATTTCTTCCCATCAAACTCATTCACAAGAATTGAATTCACAGAATACATTAATGGTGAGATCCAGTAACCCCAGATCCACCATTTCTTCACATCATCTGTAGCATCATGCAAAATAGAAAATAAATAAAGGTATGAAATGATTGAACAAGCAAAATGATTTTTTGTGAATATAACAAAACATACTTCTCGAGAGGACAAATCCAGACAATGCAAATTGCAAAACCAGTGCAAATGCTCCAAATGTGGTAGCGACTCCCATGTTCTACCCGCTGCACCAATGAATCTGAACAATCCCGATGCCATCTGGTGTACTAGTACGAGAAGCAAGAATTGTTTGAACAATCTGAAAAATGACAGTCACTTAGTAATCATGAAATCATAAAGGCAATCTCATTCTTAGTTTGTACTATCATTTTTCTTCCCTTACCTTGAAACATTAGGATCAAATCCCATGACATAATATGTAAGAAATGTCCAAAGACCAACTTCAATAAATGTTATTGGGATTTTGAGAATCCATGTGGGAAGGGCATAAGCCCACGAAGGATAAAAAAGAAGGTCCCTTTGCTTGAAGTAGACTGGAAGCTTCAAAATCGTCAGGTTGATCTCAGCCATTCCATTAAACATAATCACGACGACTACGAAAAAGAGAGCACCAGCATACATCCCTCCATCATCCATATTATCTCGGGGCATCTCAGTACGGAAAAAGACGGTCATCATTATAAGTGCCATTACCAAGAGCTGAGAAAACAGAACCAAAACAAAGAGAATTAACAATTGGCACATGGTATTGAAATGACAAACACTTGTATATCTAATATACCAAGTAGTCAGTACCTGAAAGAGCTTGAATATGTAAACAAACGAGTTCCTTTTCATTAGTAGGAATTCTCGTTCAGCACAGACCTTCAGCATTTCTTTTGTCCCTAGACCATACTTCTGAGTAGACAAAGCAGCAGGGTGGCTTTTGGTCTTGTCATATGGAGTTGCAAGCTCATCTGCGAGTTTCTTTCCAACGTGGAAAGACTGATATGCCTCGGCAAATTCTTTTGATGTGATAAACCTATAAGGCTCGTCCCTCTTAGCCCAATATTGTTGTTGATCCTTCTTTGATGTTACCTGCATTACATAATTTAAAATTTCATTCTTGTATGTCTAAGACATAGTTGACTAAATAGAAGTTTGGTACACCTTACAGATTAAGCATTTATGTTGGTCACACACTTCAACATAGTATCATAATAGACGAAGGGTTGGTTTAAGTCTCATGACCACCCATGAAAAAGAACCAGAACAGTACGTGAGGTGACACATGATATAATTAACTAAACATAATAGTGCACTCTCTGACCGTTCAAATTCTTAGATGAGAGATAATTACCTACTTCAACGCCATAATCTATGTTGGTTATACTTTATTGTAAGACATACCTCTTGCAAGAAATCTGCCACACCTTTCCTTTTGGGGCATTTGAATCCCATGGATTCAAAGAAGTCAAGAACGCTTCCCGAGGACCCTGATAGACAATGCGTCCATCTGACAACAGAATGATGTCATCAAATAAGTTGTAAGTCTCGGGGGCTGGCTGCAACAGAGATATCACAGCAGTTCCCTTCAAGAACTGCACCGATTGTCTTAGCGAATTTACAATGGAGAAAGTAGTTGAACTGTCCAATCCAGTTGAGATTTCATCCATGAAAAGCGCCTTTGATGGTCCAACAAGCATTTCACCCGTCGTTACACGTTTCTTTTGCCCCCCTGAAATTCCCCTTAACATTTCATCTCCCACCATAGTATCAGCACAGACATCCAGACCCAAAATCTGCAAATGGAAGTCAAATTACTATACTGGAAGATACGATATGCAACATCCATAAGACAGGTTATCTGCTACAAGTTAAAAGCACTATATACATTAAATCCTTATTATGCAAAATATTGGATTGTAAATGTTACCTTAAGAACATAATCTGTAACAACATTCGCTTCCTGTCCTTTTGTTACTGAAGCCTACATTTCCCAAAAACAATAAAAACTATAAATGTAAATTTACAAAAAGATTTAGTATTATTCCCTCTCATGTCTTTCTGTTGTATTCTTACCTTCATGTAGATATCAACATCATGATCTGGTTTGATATTAGCTGCTTTCTCTCTTCTTGATAGTTCAGCCAACATCTCTATATAAGTTTTCAGGAAAAAATAATAATTAACAAATGAATATCTAATGTTTTCACTGCAAAATAAAAAATAAATTTACTTATAAAAAATACATTTAGAGGTTGTTAGGTACGATGTAATAGAGAAAATAATATATGTACTAGTCATGACATCATTTAATCCTCTATTTGGTAGGATTTTCAACCTATGTACAGTTACTACACACCCTATTCAGTGTTATAGGATGTACACCTTCTTCATAGCAAACCATGGTATTAGCAATATAAGGGTTATTAATACATGAATAAGCATGGTTAAAGACAGAACCGTTCTTAATACACCAAACCAAACAGTGGAACAGAAATAATCTTAATATAACTAATTTCAATATATCTAATACACTTTGTTCAGTACTATACGTAGACACTTTATCAAACAATTCTTCGTTATAAGAAAAAAGAAGAAGAAAACACTAACCATATCTAGGTCCAACTCCTTGGCATCTTGCAGAAAATTCCAAAGTTTCCCTTACAGTCATCTCTCCAATATGCAAGTCATATTGGCTGATATAGACAGCTGTTTTTTGTGGAACAAATTCATGTAGTTCATGTCCATTATAGGTCACATTTCCAGTAACCTGATTTTCCAAAAAAGAGGGAGAACATTTTTAAAACAATCATATTTATAAAAGGGCTCTATTCCTATGAATTGACAGTGTAAATTTCTTTAGCATCAAGTTATGTTGCTCGAATTCTTAAAATAAGTCGATAGGTGTGTGCGGATACTTGGAAAGTAGTGCATATTCGAGGGATCAAACATGGAATCGACACCATTTTTGCAGAGCCCGGGCAACATAGGTATCAAGTCACTTTAGAGGTAATTAAAGGCTATGTTGCTCCGACTCTCCAATATTGAGTCGTAACTCATACCAATGTTGGATCCTGTAGTGTTGAAGTGTGTGACTATCTCATCTAAAAGCTTAAGCTGTTAGAGAGAGCACACTTTTATTATTTAATTATACTCTCAACACGCCCCCTCAGGTGCGGGCCTGATTTTTTTCATGGGCCAAGCACGTGGAAATTCTTTTTTTTTATATGAGTGGCGGTGAGATTCGATCTAAGAACCTTTGCAACACTTCGAAGATTCAATACGCACCCGACATCACTTTTGAAGAGTCCAAAACATTAGATTTTATTGTCGGTAATATCCTTAATTAATGAAATTAGTAAGCTATAGTCAGATAAGCAATCTTCTATAGTAGGTCCAATTGTAATGATTCTGTAAGAAGTCAACTATATAGTCGGTAAATATAAGATAAATAGTTTATATAATAGTTAAAATTTAAAGAAAGGAGGTGAAGAAGATTACTTTTTTTACTTTAGTTTTAATGGAAGAAGGTAGTTAAAATATTACTTCTACTACTACTATAATGAATTTTAATATATATTTGCAATTTGTGAAGTCACAAAAATGATGGAAAATATACATAGTATATTCTATTAGGAAAATACCAAATTTGCCCCTATACTTTGCGTAGGACCTTTGTTCTGTTAGGATGGAAGGGTAATATGTGATTCCCAGGCTAATCATACGTGCAAATTTATTCGAAAACTTAGACGAGGGGTAAATACAAACAATTTCCATATAACCAATTTCTCAAAGTATGGGGGTAAATTTAGTCTCTTTCCCATTATCTATGATATATTTGGAATTGAAAAATCTCACCTTTAGAGTAGGATCAAGTTTTCCGGCCAAAGCTAATAACAAAGTCGTCTTTCCAGAACTTGGAGGTCCCAAAAGCAGAGTCATTCTGGAAGGCTTAATCATACCACTTACATCATTGAGAATTGTGATTTGCCTCTTTCTACTTGGAAGTATGTGAATACAATTCAAGAATGTCTTTGGAGCAAAAAATTGGAAAGAAAAAAAAGGAGAAGTTAGTTTCAATTAGAAAAAAAAAAGGCAGCTAGGTGCACAAAGAATCCCGCATAAGCTGGGTCCGAGGGAAGGTCGCACCCCTAGGGGTGTGATGCACATAGTCTTGCATTACCCTAATGTAATGATTAGTGACTACTTCCACGACTCGAACCCGTGACCTATAGGTCACATGGAAACAACTTTACTGCTGCTCCAAGACTCACCTCCTTATTTTCAATTAAAAGTAATAGAGTTATTAAAATGTTCTCTTTTTCTTTCTTATATGTACCTCAACAAAGTTGGTCATGAAGTTGACAAAAGTAGGCAAAGCTCTGCTTCCTACGTATGCGTCTGCATCAATGTTTAGATGCTCATATCTCACTTCTATTGATGGCAAATCAATCCCAACTCTGAAAATTTTCAAAAGAGAAGTTAAATACAGAAAATAGAAAAGGGATACTCAACATAGTTAGAAAAGAAAGAAGAGAAAAGGCCAAAACTTTGATGCACTAAGTTCTCACTATCCCCAGGTCTGAAGAAGGGCCAAGGTCGGAGCCACAATTGTAGTTAAACTTTGACTGAAATCATGTTTGAGCTTAAAATTTTCATTTAATATGTAAAATAATCTATTCAGAACCGAGTAAGTAAAACGAAATATGGTTCAAAACTCATAAACTAAAATTTCTAGCTCCGCCTCTCGAAAGGCATCACATCCGGTTCATTCTACACGGCTATATCTTGTGTTTTTGCAATATGCTGTTATCATGGATTAAGCCTTGACCTCTGGACACATGGCCACAACTCTTATTATGCCAGGTGTCAGGAAAGGGCCGAACCACATTAGATCCATTGTATGCAGTCTTACCTTGCAACTCCATACGAGGCTTTTTTCACAACTTGAACATGTGACCTTCTGGTCGCACAACACCAACTCTTATGTTGCGCCAAGATTTCCCAAAATGAAAAAACAAACTATATATAAATGAAAAGTTAAAATTATCTCACTTACGTCTCAATTCTGTTCTTGAGTTTCAACAAGAACTTCTCATTATCTTCATCAGCAACCTTCACAAGCCTATCAAGCAAATTCTTCCTTTCTTGATGTCCAATATCATTTGTATCAACTTCAGCAGCAGCTTCACCTTCTTTTCCAAACAATAAACCTTTTCTCATCCGATCGAACGTAGGCAATTTTTCCAATGCAGCCCATTTAAGAGCCTCTTCATCATCTTCATCTCTTGCTGAACGCGAAAATATCGAGTTGCTAGAATCTGCCCTCAAACTTCCCCTCAAACTACCTCTAAAATTGTTAAGATTCGCTGGCTCCATCATGAACCAATGTCCACTCGATCAATCAACAAACTAATCTTTTTTTTTAGTTCTCCTCAACTCTAAGCAGAACTCGTAAACTATGCAAATGATATCTTTTCGTCATACCTAAAAATAAAAAAATTGTTTCCAATACTTCAAACTTGTCCAAATGAATATAACTAGTGTATTGGGAGATACCCAATTTTTTTTTTCTTGACTTGTTTTATTTTTTATTTTTTTTTGGTGCTCTTTCACTTGTATGATGATATGGTTATAAAGAACAAAAAATATTTGGTGCCAATTAGATTACAAGGCAGAGCACTTATATAGCAGCAAACTCAGGATATATTAACGCAAATGTAGTGTTTTTATTCAACTAGTTTTCATGTGAATAATTTGACTTTCTAGATATTAAGGAAAATCTAGAATACTCAAAAGGCACCAATAAATCAAATCAATATCCAATGCTATATTATGAATGGCTGATAAAAGCAAAAGTGCATGAAGTAAAATTGATGGTATATATATTTTTCATTTCTAATTTAAAAATCAGTACTAATTATTCCTACAAAAAAACTTGGAATTTAGTAAGCAAACAGTCATAAATTTATTACCTGATTTGTAGGGATTTGAATATATAGTTAGTTTATGGGTCACTCTCAACGAGTGACTGTTTTGCTTCACCGCCACCACGGAAGGAGACGGAACAGCTTTTCCGGCCGGTAATAACATCTCCGGTGACTGTGAAAGAACTGTGTGGTACTTCACGCGCCGGCGCGTGCTCCGATAAAACTGATTCCGGTGGTATCTCCGGAGTGGCTCTGTAAAATCCGGCGACTTTGGTTGTGATCGGTCTCCGAGCATTTTGGTTGATGAATTTGGATATGGTGAAGATGGAAATCAATTCTACTGGTTTGAGCTAAAATGAGTATTATTTCATGCAAATTTTTAGGTCTCTCCTAATAATTTACTCATTTTTGTGTCTTTTTTTTTTGTTCAAATTTAAAACTCAATTCAATATTTACGTATTCTAAAAAGAGATAATGCTAAAGAATATATGTCAAAATTATTTCGATCCTATATGACATAACAAGTCATCTTCCACTAATCTTTATAGTTTATACATTGATACGTCCTCTCAAAATGAAGTTACTAAGAAGAAGAATAGACATCTATTTGAGACATTTGCTTCTTAAACAATTTTAGATAGATGCAATATTTACCGACTTGCTTTCTGATTAATCGCATGTCTATTTTTGTATTTGAAAAAATGCATAAGTAATCACCCATATTTGTTGTGTTTATGTACACTCGCTCGCCATGTGTGTAAATATTTATTTTTTATTTTTTTAATTAAAAAATATACTAAAATAAATAAAAATTTTAAAAAATATCTCCTAATTTTCAAAATATTTCGTCATTTTTTTTAAAAATAAAGTTTTGATTTTTTCAAAAAAAAGATTTTTTTTTTTAATCTTGTATATAAATTAAGTTAATACACATTTTTCACCTTGTATCGAAACTATTTTTTTTTACTTACATTAATTTTTTCTCTTTTTATTTTTCTATTTAGTTTATTTTCTTTGTCTTCCGTTTTGATTTGATTTCACATGTCTTGTATTTAAAATAAGTTGATTTTAAACGGATATCAAAATAAGTGAAGAAAATCAAATAATACATAAAAAATTAAAAGCATTAAAATTAAAGGACACTTTAATATTGTTTTTTTACATAACACAATTTATTAAAAATAATTAAAAGTGAAAAGATGATAAATTGATTGAAAAAAAATTAAATGAAAAGATATTAAAATAAATATTTTATAAAGAAAAAACAAAATATATATATATATATATAAATTTTATTATCAATAAATATGTATTCTAACAATTATAAAGTTACAAATTAAAAAATGACATGTGTCCAATTTGTACACTCATCACTTGCACACTCTTTATGACATGTCAGCATTTGTGGTGTATATATTCCATTTTAAATTAATTTAGGGGGTAATATCACTTAGTTAAGTTTAGATCTGTCTCTGAGATTTCAGTCATCGGTTAGGAGATACTTATGCATTTTCCTTTCGTACTTATTGGTAATACTTCTTATAATGTTCTTTTTTCAAACAAGTCACTATTTTTTTTCGAAACGTTGAAGATGTTCGGCCATCTGTTACCAAGTTAGATCCCTTTGCATTGAAGTGTGCTTTTTCTAGGTTACTTTCACATTCAAACTGTGTAGATGTGTTATTCTAGTGAACTTGAAAAATATCATGTATTAGATGATAGAATTTGTGGAGGGAAAGTAAGAAGAAAATAAATTCAAACAAGGATTAAATTCCTTGTATATTTTCATTCATTCATTAATAAACAAACAAATTATTTGATTGTCAACAAAACTTGGAAATAAGGAAGAAACCAAAAAAATATATATAAACAATCTTAACAGAGTGAACTGTACATAGAGTTCTGTGTCTTCTTCTTTCTCTCAGGTTGTTAGAAAGTGAACACTCTTTATCTTTTCTGGAAGTTGAATGCCTTAATGGCAAATGCAAACAGGAAGGCGAAAACAGCAGGCCATACAACGATTATTGCTGCAACGACTCCTAGAAAATCATGTTCAAATCCAAAATAACGCCCCAAGAATTGTTCCACATTTTCATCATTGCTAATCATAGTTTGGAGATCTCCGAATTGTGATGCAACGAGACCATACAAGGTCCACGCGACAGGGCAAAGCCAATAGTACCATCTCCACCATATTGGAATTCGCTGTTTTTACCAAACAGACACAAATATAACAGATACAGTTTAGTTTAGGAGGATAAAAAGAAAGATGGAAATGAAGGATTTTCAAAAACTTACAGGTCGGGGAACGATGAATCCTGAGAAGAGATTCCATACTGCATAGAAGAAGGCTGCTACTATAGAAGCAACGTTTTGATTCGGGGAAATAGCCACAGTCATCATGCCATAGAAGGTGAAGTACAAGAGAGTGAAGTACATGATGAATAAGTACCAAAAGAACTTGGCAACAGTCCATTCGAATCCGATCATTGAATACACAATTATACCATAGAAAACTGCTTGTAAAAATACGTAAGGTATTTCAACGATAACCTGTCCAAAGGCATAAGGTAAAGCAGAATACATTCCAGCAGCTCTTTCTCTGTAAAATACAGTACGCTCAACGGCAACAACAGGCTGGACTGATGATGAATTTTGTACACCAAGGAAGAGAGTTGCAGCATACATAGATCCCATGGCATTAAAAAGATCCTGGCTCTGACTCCTGTGATAAATAAAGATGAAAAAGTTTAGGGAAAAAATTGCTTTTTTTTTCAAGTTTATATTTACTTATTGTGATTTTACTTACACTCTGCTACCAAGATCCCAGAACAATGTGCCAAAGACAAGAGCTAGGATGACTGTGAAGATGAATCTAACTGCTGTGTACGATGGATTACGCCAGTATGACAAATGTTGCTTCCAGAGACATGCCATAAATTGAGTCCATAAAGGCTGTGAAAATTGAGTTTCAAAATGCAGATCCTTCGTACCAGGACGAGGAGTACTTAATTCAGCAATTAAGGCTTTGTTCCTCTTGTAGAGGTCTGATTTCTTGTACAAATCAGTAAAGTCAACTCCTAACATCATTTCTTGAGATGCGGCTGTGACTTCTAACATCCAAGTTGCTGGATTGTAAGCCTCTTTAATCTTACTAACTCCAGGCAATGACTGAATTCAACACGAAACTAAAATTAGTATTTGATTATACAAACTAGGAAAAAGTAAATACATATTTTTCTCATTACAATGACAGCAGCAATTACCTCAAAGTATTTGATCAAATGACAAGAATAGCGACCCAGAGGACCAACATATATCTCCTGGCCTCCTCGTTTCATTAGAAATAGCTGCAAAGCCAAGTTTCACTTTTAGTATCAGGTGGCAAAAAGAAAGGTAACAAATATTAGCTTATTGTGTTGAAGTTTAATAAGCTCACCTCATCAAAGGCTTCAAAAATGTCGATGCTAGGCTGATGAATGGTACAGACGACGGTTCTTCCTGTATCGACAGTATTCCTAACAGCTCTCATTACAATGGCAGCAGCTCTTGCATCCAACCCTGAAGTTGGTTCATCCATGAAAATGATAGAGGGGTTTGCTACCAGTTCAACTGCAATGGTCAGCCTTTTGCGTTGCTCTGTTGATAGACCATTGACTCCAGGCAATCCAACTAAGGCTGATCTTAAGGGAGTTAGCTCCACAAGTTCCATAACTTCCTCAACAAACATCTGCAGAGAGGTGATATATCAATTATTCAATTGCCCAGCCTTACATGTTTCGTTAATTTGTTTAACCAATTTTATGGAGATAGGATTCAGGGGAGCTGACCTTTCTCTTGTTTTTGTCAACATCTTGAGGTAAACGCAACCAAGCTGAGTAAACCAATGACTCATAAACTGTAATATAAGGCGAATGAATGTCATTCTGCTCACAATATCCAGAAATACGTGCAAAAGTTTCTTGCTTCTTCGGATACCCAGAAATCTTGATGTCACCATCAATATATCCTCCTGTTTTTCTTCCCGCTAACACATCCATCAATGTTGTTTTACCAGCTCCACTAACGCCCATCAAAGCTGTGAGAACACCTGGCCTGAAAGCTCCACTCACACCTTTCAGAAGTACCAATCTATCTTCAGTGGAACCTTGGTCTTTTATTTCCTGCAACTCATTCAAAATTGTTAAATTAGTTGTTCATAGAAAATAAAAGCCTTACGAGTCACGAATATTATTCATGAAAATTTCTGGAAAGTTACCTGAGGCATGTCAACAGAGTATACAACGTTATCAAAAGTGATGGAATGCGGTTCAAATGGAAGAACCATTCCTCTCTTCTTGTCCTGACCATCAGTTTCACTTCCCTCATTGAGTCTAACATTCTCACCGTCTTCTGATATTATAGCTTGTGGCTTACCAAAAGCTAAAGATGTTTAAGATATATGGCATTAGGTCGTAGTATATGTCATTGTTCATTTTATGTTCTTTTCAAGGGGAATTTAAAGTAATCAGAGGTACTCACGGTTCAAGTAAGCGAGTCCAATGCTGTAGCAGAGGTTGAAGATTATTATGTATCCGATAAGTGCCCCAACACCTATCCAGTACCAATATGCATCTGGAAAGAACCCTCGAGATCTTACTACTGCATGTCCAAGTGGCTCAATTCCATTTGGAATCTGTTTGAATTAAGAGTGGATATGAGTATCCATAAATTAAAAAATTAGCTATTTGCATGTGGTTTTGAATAAAAACACCTACATGTTCCCATTTCTTCCCATCAAATTCATTCACAAGAATTGAATTCACAGAATACATTAATGGTGAGATCCAGTAACCCCAGATCCACCATTTCTTCACATCATCTGTAGCATCATGCAAAATAGAAAATAAATAAAGGTATGAAATGATTGAACAAGCAAAATGATTTTTTGTGAATATAACAAAACATACTTCTCGAGAGGACAAATCCAGACAATGCAAATTGCAAAACCAGTGCAAATGCTCCAAATGTGGTAGCGACTCCCATTGTTCTACCCGCTGCACCAATGAATCTGAACAATCCCGATGCCATCTGGTGTACTAGTACGAGAAGCAAGAATTGTTTGAACAATCTGAAAAATGATAGTCACTTAGTAATCATGAAACCATAAAGGCAATCTCATTCTTCGTTTGTACTTATCATTTTTATTCCCTTACCTTGAAACATTCGGATCAAATCCCATGACATAATATGTAAGAAATGTCCATAGACCAACTTCAATAAATGTTATTGGGATTTTGAGGATCCATGTGGGAAGGGCATAAGCCCACGAAGGATAAAAAAGAAGGTCCCTTTGCTTGAAGTAGACTGGCAGCTTTAAAATCGTCAGGTTGATCTCAGCCATTCCATTAAACATAATCACAACGACTACGAAAAAGAGAGCACCAGCATACATCCCTCCATCATCCATATCATTTCGGGGCATCTCAGTACGGAAAAAGACGGTCATCATTATAAATGCCATTACCATGAGCTGAGAAAACAGAACAGAAACAAAGGTTATTTGTAATTGCCACATGGTCATGAAATGGAAAACACTTTTATATTTCTAATAGACTAAGTAGTAAGTACCTGAAAGAGCTTGAATATGTAAACAAATGAGTTCCTCTTCATTAGTAAGAATTCTCGTTCAGCGCAGACTTTCAACAGTTGTTTCGTCCCTATACCATATTTCTTAGTAGACAAAGCAGCAGGGTGGCTTTTGGTCTTGTCATATGGAGTTGTAAGCTCATCGGCGAGTTCCTTTCCAACATGGAAAGACTGATAAGCCTCAGAAAATTCTTTTGATGTGATAAACCTATAAGGCTTATCCTTCTTAGCCCAATATTGTTGTTGATCCTTCTTTGATGTTACCTGCAAGAAATATTTTAAAACTTCATTCTTGTATGTCTAAGACATAGTTAACTACATAAAAGTTTGGTATATCTAACAAATTAAGCTTTAAAGGTGGTCACACACTTCAACATAGTACCGTAATAGGTTGTTGGTTAATTTTCACCACCCTTCATGAAAGATAATCAGAGTGGTACATGAAGAGACACATTGAAGACATAATGAACTATAACGTAAGACACAGTTCAACACAACATCATAAACTTCGCAGGATTATACTCTATTTTAAGACATACCTCTTGCAAGAAATCTGCCACACCTTTTCTCTCAGGGCATTTGAATCCCATGGATTCAAAGAAGTCAAGAACATCTTCCCGAGGGCCCTGATAGACAATGCATGCATCTGACAGCAGAATTATGTCATCAAACAAGTTGTAAGTCTCAGGGGCTGGCTGTAACAGAGATATCACAGCAGTTCCCTTCAAGAGCTGCACCGATTGTCTTAACGAATTGACAATGGAGAAAGTAGTTGAACTGTCCAATCCAGTTGAGATTTCATCCATGAAAAGCGCCTTTGATGGTCCAACAAGCATTTCACCCGTCGTTACACGTTTCTTTTGCCCCCCTGAAATACCCCTTAACATTTCATCTCCCACCATAGTATCAGCACATACATCCAGTCCCAAAATCTGCAAATGGAAGTCAAATTAGTAACATCCATAAGATAGGTTATTCGCTACATCAAGTTAAAAAAGGGCTATATACACTAAATCCTTATTAAGCGAAATAACTGAATGTGGTAAATGTTACCTTAAGAACATAATCTGTAACAATGTTGGCTTCCTGTCCTTTTGTTACTGAAGCCTACGTTTCACAAAAATTAACATTATTAACATCTGTAATAAAAGATTTAGTATTATTCGCGTTCATGTCTTTCTGTTGTATTCTTACCTTCATATAGATATCAATATCATTATCTGGCTTGATATTAGCAGCTTTCTCTCTTCTTGATAGTTCAGCCAACATCTCTATACAAGTTTTCAGAAAAAACTAAGCAATTAATGATTGTGTATATATATTTTCAGTGCCCAATTAGAAATAAAACTCAATGATAATTCGTATACACTTAAGCAAACGATTTTTAGTTGTAAGAAAAAAAAATACTAACCATATCTAGGGCCAACTCCTTGGCATCTTGCAGAAAATTCCAAAGTTTCCCTTACAGTCATTTCTCCAATATGCAAGTCATATTGGCTGATATACACAGCGGTTTTTGTGGAACAAATTCATGTAGTTCATGTCCATTATAGGTCACCTTCCCAGTAACCTGATATCCATAAAAAAGGGGATAACTTTTTAAAGAAAATTATCTTATTTATAAAAGGGTTCTACCTCTATGAATTGACTGTGTAAAAAATTACAGTATCAAGCTATGCTGTTCGAATTCTTAAAACGACGACAGATGTGTGCGGATACTTCAAAAAGTAGTGCATATTTGAAGGATCCAGCACACCATTTTTGAAGAGTAAGAGCCATATAGATATCAAGTCAATTTTGAGGTAATTAAAGGCTATGTTGAAAGACTCTTCAATATGGAGCCGTACCAGTGTAGGATCCTCTATAAATACTCTTTTGGAGGATCAAACATGCCCCCGACATCATTTTTAAAGAGTCAAATTAGTAAACTAAAATAAGATAGCAATCTTCTATAGTAGGTCAAATTGTAATGATTCAGTAAGAAGTCAATTATATAGTCAGTGAATATAAGAAAAATATTTTTATATAATATTTAAAATTTAAAGAGATGAGTTGAAAAGGTTAACTTTTCTGTAAACTTTAAAAAAATTTAAAACAAATACAATTTTTTATGTAGTTTTTATGAAAGAAGTAAAAAAAAAATTACTACTTACTACTAGTATAATGAATCTTAATATACATTTGCAATTCCTTAGTCACACGAAAATGAAGGAAAATACCAATTTGTCCCTAAACTTTACGTAGGATCTTTGTTCAATTAGGGTGGAAGGGTAATATGTGATACAAAAGTTAACGATAAGTGCAAATTTATACGAATACTTAGATGAAGGGTAAATACAAACGATTTCCATATAACCAGTTTCTCAAAGTAAAAGGGTAAATTCAGTCTTTTTCCTATTATCTATAATATATTTGGTATTGAAAATCTTACCTTTAGTGTAGGATCAAGTTTTCCAGCCAAAGCTAATAACAAAGTAGTCTTTCCAGAACTTGGAGGTCCCAAAAGTAGAGTCATCCTTGAAGGCTTAATCAGACCACTTACATCGTTGAGAATTGTGATTTGCCTCTTTCTACTTGGAAGTATATGAATAGTATTCAAGAATGTCTTTGGAGCAAAAATTAGAAAGAAAAAAAGAAGAAATCAGTTTCAACAACGAAGGAACAACGACATAAAACATCCCATGTTAGCAGGGTCGCAGGAAGGTCCATGTAGACAGTCTATCATAATGCAAGTATTAGTGACTGCTTTCACGATTCGAACCCGTAACATAAAGGTCACATGGAAAAACAACTTCACAGTTGCTCCAAGTTCCCCCTTCCTTAATTTCAATTAAAAGAAATAGAAATATTAATATGTTCGCTTTTTGTATTCATATGTTTACCTCAACAAAGTTGGTCATGAAGTTGATAAAAGTAGGCAAAGCTCTGCTTCCTACATATGCATCTGCCGCAATGTTGAGATGTTCATATCTCACTTCTATTGATGGCAAATCAATCCCAACACTGTCAATTTATCCAAAGAGGGGGGAAAAAAAAACCACAAGTTAAATACCAATCAATTAAAAAATAGAAAAGGGAAACTCAACTCATAGTTTGAAAAAAAGAAAAGAAAAAGTCAAAATTTCGATACACTATTTAACATTACATCAGTATATCCCAAAATGAAAAAACAAACTATATATACATGAAAAGTTCAAATTATTTCACTTACGTTTGAATTCTGTCCTTGAGTTTCAACAAGAACTTCTCATTATCTTCATCAGCAACCTTCACAAGCCTATCAAGCAAATTCTTCCTTTCTTGATGTCCAATATCATTTGTATCAACTTCAGAAATAGTTTCACCTTCTTTTCCAAACAATAAACCTTTTCTCATCCGATCAAACGTTGGCAATTTCTCCAATGCAGCCCATTTAAGCGCCTCTTCATCATCCTCATCCCTAGCTGAGCGCGAAAATATCGAGCGGCTAGAATCCGCCCTCATACTTGCCCTTAAACTACCTCTAAAATTGTTAAGATTCGCCGGCTCCATCACGAATCAATGTCCACTCGATCGATCAAAAGGCTAATCTTTTTTAAAACTCTCCTCAACTCTAAGCAGAACTCGTAAACTACGCAAATGATAACTTCTCGTCGTGCCTAAAAATGAAAAAGTTGTCCCCAATACTTCAAACTTGTCCAAATGAACATAACTAGAGTATTGGAAGATAACCAAATTATTCTTGATTTTTTATATATATATTTTTGTTTTTCACTTGTATGATGATATGATTATAAACCACAACAAAATAAAATATTTGGTGCAATTTGATTACAAAGGCAGAGCACTTATATAGCAGCAAGCTCAGGATATATTAGCGCAAATATAGTCTTTTTTATTCAACTAATTTTCAGGTGAATATTTTGACTTTCTAGATTATGAAGAAATTCTAGAATACCCAAATGCCACCAACCAATTAATATCAATATACTATAAGAGGCCAAAATGCATGAAGCAAAATTGATGGTATATATATTTTTTATTATAATGTAAGAAATAATATTATTTTTTTTAATAACAGATAAAGACATAACAATATTCCTACACAAAACTTGGGATCTAGTAAGAAATTAATTTAAAAAATACACAGTAATAATATAATAATTAAAAAAAAAAAAAGTCTTCAATTTGTTTACCTATTAGAGAATCAGTACAGCTGATTTGTAGGGATTTGAATATATAGTTAGCTTATAAGTCTCTCTCAAAGAGTTACTATTTTGCTTCACCGCCACCATGGAAGGAGACGGAACAGCTTTCCGGCCGGAAATACCATCTCCGGTGACTGGGAAAGAACTGTACGGTACTCCACGCGCCGGCGCGTGCTCCGACTGAAGGGATCGCGGTTGTATCTTCGGTATGGCTCTGTAAACTCCGGCTAGTGTTTGAGAATCTGGAACTGGTGAAGATGAAAATTTTTGGAGGAAAAAAGTGAATCACTCAGAGTTCATTATATAAAGTTGAACAGTTTAGTGTAATATAATATAAATTAATATCAGTGTGTCGCACTCAAATTGTCGCTTAAGCCGCCATAACGAATTCTATTTGTTCAATTTATTTACGTTAAAATTAAAAAACGTTAAACGATATATTTATATATTTAGAGAACTTGCTATGTAACTTTTAATCGCACAAATATTCTTTTTAATTACTTTGTAATAAATATTAAATTTTGAAGTTGTTCAACTAACTTTTTTTTATCACCTTGTCATATTGTAAAGCGTCGTTATAAATTTATTAATGAACTCATGGATTGATTCGTTGTATTTTTTAAAATATTACAGTTTATTTAGATGGTTGTTATTATTATATGATATTATATATATTTTTTTTTTTATGTGATAAGTATAAAATAATATATAATTGTAATTGGCCATTATTAGATACTTTATATATAATTTAACACTCATAATAACTATTTAATGATTGAAAAATTGAAAGTAAAGATATTTTATTGAAATTCTAAATACAAATTTTGATAAATTGGTGACCTTATTACTCATTCAATATTAATTTCTCTGTTGCTACGTGATTTTCCATTTTTATTGAACTTCATGATTAATAGGAAATTTTAATAATTAGGTATGTTAAGACAATTTCATTTTAGAGAAAAAAAAGGGATAGCAAGAATATTAATAGATTGATGACAGGTATATAAATGACAATATTAAGAAAAAGATAGTAGTTTTTTATTGGAAGAAAGAGAAAAGAAGAGACAAGAAGAAATGAAATAAATGCTAATAATTAATGAGAAAGAAGTAATTTTGAAGAAATGAAACTCTCAATTTATATAAATAGTTAAGATCAAATACTTGATAAATTATCATATTTACTATTATATTTTTGATAGAATAGTGAATTAATTTCGTAAATATATTTTATTATTTATTATAAAATTGATTAAAGAAAACATTAAATAAGGATAGAAGGATAAATTACTTATTTCTTAATGTAAGGTAAAGTAAAACTGTAACGTATAAATGAGGCGGAAAGAGCAATAAGGAAAGAAAAATTAAGTGATTTTATTAAAATTCTAAGTAAAAATGGAGAAAACTGTTTAATTATTATCCAATCAATATTAATATTCTCTATTATTACGTGATTTTCTTCCTTATTCAAAGCTCATAATTATATAAGATTTTAATAGTTGAGTTATGCTAAGATGATTTTAATTGAAGTATAAAAAAGAAAGAGAAAAAGGTGCAAGAAATGCATTTTAAGGAAATGAAATAAATGACAATAATGAGGAAAATTATATTAATTTTTTAATTGGAAGAAGACAGAAGAAAAAGAAGAAAATAGAGATTTAAAGAAATGAAATAAAACTCAATAATAAATGATAAAAGAATATAAAGTTTCTATAATTTTTTGTTAAAAATTAAGAAAAGGCTTAAAAGATTCGAGAAATAAATAAAATAATGAATACTGCCCAATGAAACATGTCCCACTTTAATAGAGTATATATAATATATATATATATATAATATAATCTTTAGAAAGAGAAAAAAATAGAAAGATTTTAGTATTATATTTCTCTCATTTGGTACTAGAGCAGTGATCTTGATTAGACCCAACAATATTTATATGAAAAAGATTCTTATTCTAAAAGACCTTTGCTTGTCATAAAACCTTATTTTATATAGACAGCATCTAAAGACAGTAAGCGATTATATATCAAAATATCTTTAGAAAGACATCTTCTTACTTTAGAAATAAGAATATCTTTTAACTTATACATATAAAGAGTTCTTTAGAATAATCTTAGAAAATTATAGACATAATCAAAATCAAATAAGTAACGAATTAGATTTAATAAATTTGAAAGAAACAGAAGTAATTAATATAATTAAAAATTATTTAAAATAGTCCTTATTATTATAATTCTGTAGGATAATATATGAGAAGACCCCTATAAAATCACTAGAATATAAAAAGGTTATAAAGAGAATTATTAGTTTTATATTTAGAATCAGATAGATTATTAAAATTTTAAAACAAGTTCAATAAGTTCTAAAAAAAGAAATTAATAAGAAATTAAATAATATATTCTTTTTAGCTAAAATATTAGAAAAGAAATTAGTAAGACATCTTATATCAAGGATATTCAAATTAAAAGTATTTTATGAGAAATCTTCCTTTTGCAAAAAGTATAAGATTTAATAATTGGCTATTAATAGAAGATAAAAAGGAAAAAAAAGACCTCAAAAACAGCAAAAAGCAATAGAAGCATATATATATATATATATAGATAATGAATTTTTTAAACCAAGAAATTTTTATTTTGAATATAACATAAATAACAACGAATATATAAATGCTTTAAAGTGGGAATTACAAGGAATTTAGTGAAAGTATACATAGATACAATAAAAGAATAGAATTTTTTAATAAATTTATAACCAACTACTTTAGGATAAAATTTACTAGTAGATAAAATATTACTAGTAAAAATAGCTTCATTAAAAAGTTTAGAATATTAAGATCTACAAATAACTATAGATAAAAAAGATTTAAAAGATTAAAAGGAGAAAGTATTATTATGTGAATTTTGATAGTGGAGATCATAGTCTACATTCCGAAGATCCTCAATATAATACTTAAATAGATTTAATAATAAACCTTAGTGAAAAAATTAAAGAAATAATAATAAAATTATAAAATTATTAAGTGAACAAGAAGAAACCCAAAATAGACAAAAACTAATTTTTAATAAGATAGAAGAAAATTTAGATTATTTAAAAGAACAAGGAATAGAATTAAATAAAAAATTAAATAATAAATTAAGAGAAGAAGTTAATAATACTTTAGTTATAAAATTACAAGAAATAAAGACAGAATTAGTATCAATAAAAGAAATAGTTCTTTCATGATAGATTTAATAGAAACAGAAACATTTAAAGAAGCAATAACATTAATAGAAAAAAGAACAACTCTTCCATTAGATTATAAAGAATTTAACGCACCTTCAAAATCAGATCAAATTATAATAAAACAAAATAATATAATAATATCACTTTTATTACAGTTACATAATAAGATAGATAAAAAAGAAAAATCAGAAGGTAAAAACATCACAAGTGGAGTAGAATAATTAATAGAAAAGCTAAATAAAATAGAAATTACTCCTCAAACAGAAAAAATAATTAAAAAACAGAAAAAATGAACATTTTTCCAACTAGATCAAGAGATAAAAGATCAGAAAGACCAGGACCTAGTTACACCCAGAATAAAATAAGCAATAATTTTATATCAAGAATATTAAATAGAAAGACAAAAGAAGAAAATAATCAACAATTAGATGAAATAATAGATACAGATAAAGATGTACAAATATTCCAACAAAATCAATTAAATTTATTAAATCCAAAAGTTCTATATAATACAAATTCAAAATCCCAATTATATAGACATTATAGAGAAGAACAATTATCAGTATTAGGAAAAAACTCTGTATCCTTGCCCCTTGTAAATGAAGAATCTGTAAAAGAAATGAAATATGTTAAAAAAGATTTAATGCATATGGGATTAATAGTTATAGGAATTAAAGGATTAACTAGAAAAAATTTAGGAACCAAAACACTAATTACAATATATGATAAAAGATGGTCAGACATAAAAAAGGCAATTATTGGATTAACAGAAGTAGATATGACTAATAATGGAGGAATATTTTACATAAGCCCAGATTTTATGATGAATTTAAATGAATTTGGAAATCATATTAGAATAGGAATACAAACTAAAGGATATGAAGAAATGCATAGTGGAAAAAATTTATTAATGTGTGTAGGATTTTTAGGAAAAATGACAGATAGTAGTAATACTAGATTTAGATTACAAATAAAAGATGTAGTAGAAGTAATGGGAAATAAAGGAATAAAATTAATAAAACCTATAAAAATAAATCCTGAAGAATATGCAGGTTTAGAATGGAAGTTAGGTGACTTTAAAGAAAAAGAAGTTTTAAGACCAGACAATCATTTAATATATACAAATTCTAAAGGAGAACCTTCAATTAGATTTACAGACTATAATTATGAAGTTAAAAAAGATATTGAAGAAGAAAGTATTGTAGAAGAAATGCCTTTAACAGGAATGAATATAGAAGTAATATTAGAAGAAGATTATGCAGTAGATTTAGCTATAGAAAAAGCAAAAGAAATATGTAAAAATAATAGTAATAGATTATTTACTTGTAAAGGATGTAAATTAAAAGATTTGAATTTAGAACAAGTAATATCTCATTTTAAAATATGTGAACAAAGAACAGATAATAAGGGTTATAGATTAGAAAAAAGTCTACAAGAAAAATCAGAAAAAATAGATAATATAATAACTGAAATACAAGAAAATGATAGTGATATGTCAGAATTAGAATCTATATTTAGTAAAAAAGAATTAATGGAAACAGCAAGTTCTAGTAGTCCATTTCAAAGAACAAATGAACAAGGTTATACTGCAGATAATAGTACAGGAAATATACCACGTAGAAGAGTATATAGACAAGGAGATGTTCCTACAACAGAAATTAAACCTATGGGAAAAAGAATGCCTATAGAAGAACCAATAATACTCCAAGAAGGAGGAAGTAAAGGAAAAATTCTAAATATAGCTGCACATGATCCACAAAGATGGAATTCAGTAATAGATTTATGGAAAGGAATAGTAGTAGCAGATTTTATAAAAAATTATACAGAAACTGATGCAGAAACAATGTATAAATACTTAGAAACATTTTTAGGAGAATCAACTAAAGCTTTATGGGAAGCTTATAAAGTAGAATTTCCATCAGAATTTCAGTATTTAGTATCGTTAGGACCAAATCCATATAATTTTACAAATAAAATACATACCTTAATAACAGGAGAAGATCCAAATAGTGGATTAGTAGTCTTACAAAGAAATGCAGTAATAAAATTAGAACAATTAAGTATAAGTAATTGGTATTATATAAAGAAATTTTTAAATGACTATTTCTATTATTGTACAATTAGTGGAAATGCATTTGATCAAGATTTAGGTAAAAAATTATTTAATAAATTACCTGGAGCCTTAGGAAGAGAAATAGAAGATAGATGGATCAAAAGAGATGGAGTAGCCCAAAATCCTCAAGCAAAATGGTCAATAGGACATAGAATACAACATATAATGGAAATATTACAAGAAAAATGTACTAATTTACAAATACAAAAACAATTAAAACAGAATGAAATGAATTTCTGTAAAGATATAATATATACAACTCAAAGTTATGATAAAACTCAATACAAAAAGAAAAGATATAAAAAATATAATCCACAATATAATAGAAAATATAATGTTTCTATTAAATCTATCATGAAAGAACTATTTCTTTTATTGATACTAATTCTGTCTTTATTTCTTGTAATTTTATAACTAAAGTATTATTAACTTCTTCTCTTAATTTATTATTTAATTTTTTATTTAATTCTATTCCTTGTTCTTTTAAATAATCTAAATTTTCTTCTATCTTATTAAAAATTAGTTTTTGTCTATTTTGGGTTTCTTCTTGTTCACTTAATAATTTTATAATTTTATTATTATTTTCTTTAATTTTTTCACTAAGGTTTATTATTAAATCTAGGCACAAGTTAGTTTTTTAAATACTTGTTCAGAATTTTATAAACCCACCTATAAGATAGATAAAATATGGGTAAGAGATTTAGATATAAGGGTAGATTTTGTTTTAATTTTTAAATGACTATTTCTATTATTGTACAATTAGTGGAAATGCATTTGATCAATTTAATTTTCAAATCATGAATATGTTTAATGATAGGAGCTAAATGTCTTTTTTTTAAATCATAAATACATTTTAATTTGTAATTAAAAATATGATATAAAAGCTCAAAAATTACAAAAAAGATAAATATTAATAGAAATTATTGGGAGATGCCACATCATCGTTTTGACATTTAGCTTTTATATTATATATATATATATATATATATATATATATATATATATATATATAAGTTGGCCTTCAATTTGATTTATGTTAGTAACTTACTTCTCTATCACCTTGGTCATATGTATTAAATTTATCAAAGTTGGCCTTCAAATTGATATATATTAAGTTAACTTATCATACATCTTTCAGTGTAATATTTTATTCTTTTTCGATCATTAACTATTTTGTGATTTCACTATAAATCAAGTTATTATTAAACAACATTTATATGATGACCTCTACATCTTTGATGGATGAGATTCTCGGTAAGTTGCCTACTTACCGTATCTTCTTTTGAAGTACATTGTCGATTGAACATCTTCCTCTACCTCTTTTAAAGAAGTTTCGTCCTATGTTTCAGAATATTTCTTCATTAAATTGTGAGTTATGCCGATTTGCAACACATCATCACATCTCATTATCTCCAAGGATTGATAAGCGGATTGAATCACTCTTTAAGTCTTTACTCACTTCTCTACTTTCTCGATTGAATTCAAAACTCAATTCAATGTTCCGATACATATTTCGAAAGTTGTTCAAGAGCTAAAGGACCATTCTGCATTGTACAAACTAGTAGTAATACTTTTCAACATTGAGAATAAGATTTGTGGAGGGGAAAGTAAGGAGAGAATAAATCAAAACAAGGATTAAATTCCTTGTAGATTTTCATTTATTAATTGAAAAATAAACAAATCATTTGATTGTACAACAAAACTTGGAATTATTAAAGAAGAAACCAAACAAAATAATAAAAAAATGAACTATATATATAGTAGTTCTGTTTCCTCTTCTTTCACTCAAGTTGTTAGAAACTGAACTCTTTCCTTTTATCTTTTCTGGAAGTTGAATGCCTTAATGGCAAATGCAAACAGGAAGGCGAAAACAACAGGCCATACAACGATAACTGCTGCAACCACTCCAAGAAAATCATGCTCGAATCCAAAATAACGCCCCAAGAATTGTTCAACATTTTCATCATCGCTAAGCATAGTTTGGAGGTCTCCGAATTGTGATGCAACGAGACCATACAAGGTCCACGCGACAGGGCAAAGCCAATAGTACCATCTCCACCATATTGGAATTCGCTGTTTTTAGCAAAACAGACACAAATATAACAGATACAGTTAAGTTTAGGAGGATAAAAAGAAAGATGGAAATAAAGATTTTCAAAAACTTACAGGTCGAGGAACGATGAATCCTGAGAAGAGATTCCATAGAGCATAGAAGAAGGCCGCGATTATAGAAGCAACGTTTTGATTTGGGGAAACAGCCACAGTCAGCATGCCATAGAAGGTGAAGTACAAGAGAGTGAAGTACATGATGAAGAGGTACCAAAAGAACTTGGCAACAGTCCATTCGAATCCGATCATTGCATACACAATGATACCATAGAAAACTGCTTGTAGAAATACGTAAGGTATTTCAATGACAACCTGTCCAAAGGCGTAAGGTAAAGCAGAATACATTCCAGCAGCTCTTTCTCTGTAAAATACAGTACGCTCAACGGCTACAACAGGCTGGGCTGATGATGAATTTTGTACACCAAGGAAGAGAGTTGCAGCATACATAGATCCCATAGCATTAAAAAGATCCTGGCTCCGACTCCTGTGATCAATAAAGCTCGAAAAGTTTAGGGAAAAAATTACCTTATTTCAAGTTTTATATTTACTTGTCAATGTGATTTTACTTACAATCTGCTACCAAGATCCCAGAACAATGTGCCAAAGACAAGTGCTAGAACGACTGTGAAGATGAATCTAACTGCCGTGTATGATGGATTACGCCAGTATGACAAATGTTGCTTCCAGAGACATGCCATACATTGAGCCCAAAAAGACTGTGAAAATTGAGTTTCAAAATGCAGATCCTTTGTACCAGGACGAGGCGTACTTAATTCAGCAATCAAGGCTTTGTTCCTCTTGTAGAGATCTGATTTCTTGTACAAATCAGTAAAGTCAACTCCTAACATCATTTCTTGAGATGCGGCTGTTACTTCTAACATCCAAGTTGCGGGATTGTAAGCCTCTTTTATCTTACTAACTCCAGGAAATGACTGAACTCAACACGAAACTGAGATTAGTATTTGATTATATAAACTAGGAAAAACTAGACACATATTTTTCTTTGTTAACGTACCTCAAAGTATTTGATCAAATGACAAGAATAGCGACCCAGAGGACCAACATATATCTCCTGGCCTCCTCGTTTCATTAGAAATAGCTGCAAAGCCGTGTTTCACTTTTAATACAGGTGGCAAACAGAAAGTGGAAACAAATATGCTTGGAATGTTAATAATCTCACCTCATCAAAGGCTTCAAAAATGTCAATGCTAGGCTGATGAATGGTACAGACGACGGTTCTTCCTGTATCGACAGTGTTCCTAACAGCTCTCATTACAATGGCAGCAGCTCTTGCATCCAACCCTGAAGTTGGTTCATCCATGAAAATAATAGAGGGGTTTGCTACCAGTTCAACTGCAATGGTCAGCCTTTTGCGTTGCTCGGTTGATAGACCATTGACTCCAGGCAATCCGACTAAGGCTGATCTTAAGGGAGTTAGCTCCACAAGTTCCATAACTTCCTCAACAAACATCTGCAGAGAGGAATATCAATAATCGTTTGGTAGAGTGTATATGAATGTTTCTTTAATATGTTCAACCAATTTTATGGAGAAATGATTTAGGGAACAGACCTTTCTCTTGTTTTTATCAACATCTTCAGGTAAACGCAGCCAAGCTGAGTAAACCAATGACTCGTAAACTGTAATATAAGGCGAATGGATGTCATTCTGCTCACAATATCCAGAAATACGTGCAAACGTTGCTTGCTTCTTTGGATATCCAGAAATCTTGATGTCACCATCAATATATCCTCCTGTTTTTCTTCCGGCCAACACATCCATCAATGTTGTTTTACCGGCTCCACTAACACCCATCAAAGCTGTGAGAACACCTGGCCTAAAAGCTCCACTCACACCTTTTAGAAGTACTAATCTATCTTCAGTGGAACCTTGGTCTTTTATTTCCTGCAATTCATTAAAAAAATGTTAAGTTAGTTGTTTATAGAAAATAAAAGTTTTACGAGTCACGAATAGTATTCATGAAAAATTCTGGAAAGTTACCTGAGGCATGTCAACGGAGTATACAATGTTATCAAAAGTGATGGAATGCGGTTCGAATGGAAGAACCATTCCCCTCTTCTTGTCCTGGCCCTCAGTTTCACTTTCCTCAATGAGTTGTTCAGTCTCATTGTCTTCTGATAATATAGCTTGTGGCTTACCAAAAGCTGAAAATGTTTAAGAAATATGGTATTAGCCCCGATTCCCCGGTAGAATAGGCATCGTTCATTTTATGTTCTTTTCAAGAGGAATTTAAAGGCAGCAGAGATACTCACGGTTCAGGTAAGCGAGTCCAATGCTGTAGCCAAGGTTGAAGATTATTATGTAACCGATAAGTGCCCCAATACCTATCCAGTACCAATATGGATCTGGAAAGAACCCTCGAGATCTTAGTACTGCATGTCCAAGTGACTCAGCTCCATTCGGCGCAATCTGTTTGAATTAAGATTGGATATGAGCATCCATATTTAATTAGAAAATTAGCTATTTGCATGTGTTTTGGAATAAAATACTTACACGATCCCATTTCTTCCCATCAAATTCATTCACAAGAATTGAATTCACAGAATACATTAATGGTGAGATCCAGTAACCCCAGATCCACCATTTCTTCACATCATCTGTAGCATCATGCAAAATAGAAAATAAATAAAGGTATGAAATGATTCAACAAGCAAAATGATTTTTTGCGAATATAACAAAACATACTTCTCGAGAGGACAAATCCAGACAATGCAAATTGCAAAACCAGTGCAAATGCTCCAAATGTTGTAGCGACTCCCATTGTTCTACCTGCTGCACCAATGAATCTGAACAGTCCCGATGCCATCTGGTGTACTAGTACGAGAAGCAAGAACTGTTTGAACAATCTGAAAAATGATAGTCACTTAGTAATCATGAAATTATAAACTCAATCTCATTCTTCGTTTGTACTTATCATTTTCTTCCCTTACCTTGAAACATCCGGATCAAATCCCATGACATAATATGTAAGAAATGTCCAAATAGCAACTTCAACAATTGTTATTGGGATTTTGAGAATCCATGTTGGAAGGGCATAAGTCCATGAAGGATAAAAAAGAAGGTCCCTTTGCTTGAAGTAGACTGGAAGCTTTAAAATCGTCAGGTTGATCTCAGCCATTCCATTAAACATAATCACAATGACTATGAAAAAGAGAGCACCAGCATACATCCCTCCATCATCCATATTATTTCGGGGCATCTCAGTACGGAAAAAGATGGACATCATTATAAATGCCATTACCATGAGCTGAGAAAACAGAACAGAAACAAAGCAGAATTAACAATTGGCACATGGTTATGATATGGAAAACACTTTTATATTTCTAATAGACGAAGTAGTAAGTACCTGAAAGAACTTGAATATGAAAACAAATGAGTTCCTCTTCATTAGTAGAAATTCTCGGTCAGCGCAGACCTTCAGCAGTTGTTTCATCCCTATACCGTACTTCTTAGTAGACAAAGCAGCAGGGTGGCTTTTGGTCTTGTCATAAGGAGTTTTAAGCTCATCGGCGAGTTTCTTCCCAACATGGAAAGACTGATACGCCTCGGCAAATTCTTTTGATGTGATAAACCTATATGGCTCATCCTTCTTAGCCCAATATTGTTGTTGATCCATCTTTGATGTTACCTGCAACCAATAATTTAAAACTTCGTTGATTAAGTGTCATCATTACTCTTAAAAAAGAACATAATACTGCACTCTCTCTAACAGTTTAAACTCTTATATTTTATTGTAAGACATACCTCTTGCAAGAAATCTGCCACACCTTTCCTCTCGGGGCATTTGAATCCCATGGATTCAAAGAAGTCAAGAACATCTTCCCGAGGGCCCTGATAGACAATTTGTGCATCTGACAGCAGAATTATGTCATCAAACAAGTTGTAAGTCTCGGGGGCTGGCTGTAACAGAGATATCACAGCAGTTCCCTTCAAGAGCTGCACCGATTGTCTTAACGAATTGACAATGGAGAAAGTAGTTGAACTGTCCAATCCAGTTGAGATTTCATCCATGAAAAGCGCCTTTGATGGTCCAACAAGCATTTCACCTGTCGTCACACGTTTCTTTTGCCCCCCTGAAATACCCCTTAACATTTCATCTCCCACCATAGTATCAGCACAAATATCCAGCCCCAAAATCTGTAAACCGAAGTCAAATTACTAACTATAGGTAACGTCCATAAGATAGGTTATCTGCTACAACAAGTTAAAAAGCATTATATAGAAATAATTTGATATTGTCAAATGTTACCTTAAGAACATAATCTGTAACAATATTTGCTTCCTGTCCTTTTGTTACTGAAGCCTACATTTCACAAAAATAAACATTATCAACATCTATAATAAAAGATTTAGTATCATTCGCTTTCATGTCTTTCTGTTGTATTCTTACCTTCATGTAGATGTCAATATCACGATCTGGCTTGATATTAGCAGCTTTCTCTCTTCTTGATAGTTCAGCCAACATCTCTATACAAATTTAGTAAATGAATTAAAACTTGTTTCGGACTAATACACTATATATTCAGTACTATTTCATATACTCTATTTCATATACACTCTACCAAACGATTCTTAGTTATAAGATAAAAAAATACTAACCATATCTAGGTCCAACTCCTTGGCATCTTGCGGAAAATTCCAAAGTTTCCCTTACAGTCATTTCTCCAATATGCAAGTCATGTTGGCTGATATAAACAGCTGTTTTTTGTGGAACAAATTCATGTAGTTCATGTCCATTATAGGTCACATTCCCTTTAACCTGATTTCCAACAAAAAAGGGGTAAAACTTTAGTAGGGTTCAACTTCTATCAATTGATGACTATGGTGCTCGAATTCTTCAAAAGTATTGGCATGTCGCATACTCGACATAATCATAAACATGTCATTTAACTTGCGCTCAACTGACATCTATGCTCTTCAACTTAAATGTGCATAAGTAGTTACTTAAACTTGTATAAAACTGAACAGATAAGTCGAGGGAGTACGATATATTTGGAATTGAAAAATCTTACCTTTAGTGTAGGATCAAGTTTTCCAGCCAAAGCTAATAACAAAGTAGTCTTCCCAGAACTTGGAGGTCCCAAAAGTAGAGTCAGCCTTGAAGGTTTAATCATACCACTTACATCATTGAGAATTGTGATTTGCCTCTTTCTACTTGGAAGTATGTGAATAGTATTCAAGAATGTCTTTGGAAGAAAAAATTGAAAAGAAAAAAAGAAGTTAGTTTCAATTTAAAGAAGAAAAAAAAACAGACAGTTCAGTGCACAAAGCATCTCACGTTATAACAGGATTCGAGGAAGTGTCAGATGTAGACAATCTTGCATTATCTGAATATAACAGTAATGACTGCTACCATAACTCGAACCCCTTCCTAAGTTTTTTTTTTAAAAAAATATTTATTTATTTATTTTTCATTTCATATTTTTACCTCAATAGAGTTGGTCATGAAGTTGATAAAAGTAGGCAAAGCTCTGCTTCCTACATATGCATCTGCCTCAATGTTTAGATGTTCATATCTCACTTCTATTGATGGCAAATCAATCCCAACTCTGTCAAATTATCCAAAGAAAAAAAAATTAAATACCAATTAAAAAAAATAGAAAAGGGAAATTCAACTCATAGTTAGAATTAAAAATAAAAAAATAAAAATTTCAATACACTAAGTTCTCGCTATGACTATGTCTGAGGAAGGACCAAGTTCAACACGACCTTGTTTAAATTGTGTATTTGTGTTTTAAAATTAAATAAATAATCTATTCAGAATTAGTGAGTAAAAAAACCATAAAAATCATGAAAAATTACATTTTTGAAAATTTAAGTTATTTTTAAATTTTTATGAGTGGTTTAAATAACCCCTTAACACACGGCAACAACTCTTATTATGCATGGATCAAGAAAAGGTTATTTTCATAACTTTGAACATTTAATCTGCAACGACAACGATAATGACAACGATAAAACAAACTACATATATATGAAAATTTAAAATTTATGTGACTTACGTTTCAATTCTGTCCTTAAGTTTCAACAAAAACTTTTCATTATCTTCATCAGCAACCTTAACAAGCCTATCAAGCAAATTTTTCCTATCTTGATGTCCAATATCATTTGTATCAACTTGAGAAATAGTTTCACCTTCTTTACCAAACAATAAACCTTTTCTCATTCGATCGAACGTAGGCAATTTTTCTAACGCAGCCCATTTAAGAGCCTCTTCATCATCCTCATCTCTTCCTGATCGCAAAAATATCGAGTTACTTGAATTTCCCCTCATACTTGCCCTTAAACTACCTCTAAAATTATTAAGATTCGCCCCCTCCATCATTAATATTCACTCGATCGATCAATCAAAACGCTAATAAAAATCTAAACAGAACTCGTAAACTATATAAAATGAACTTTAAACTTGAGTATTGGGAGATAACCCAATTTTTTTGTGTGATATTATTTTTTTTGTATTATGATATGGTTTATAAAGAAGAAAAAAAAAACAGTTAGGTGAGAAATAAGAGTCAAAGGCAGAGCACCTATGTAGGATATAATAACGCAAATGTAGTCTTTTTTTGACTTGACTAGATTGTGACTAAATATTGAAGAAAATCTAGAATTGTCAAAAGCCATCATTCAATAAAAACGGTCTATTTTGTATTTTGTATTTACGTAATGCTAAAATATGAGTGGTGGAGAAGTATCGAAGAGACTAATAAAATTAAAAAATTAACGTTACGTAAAAAAAATTAGAAATATCATTTATCATTTGACAGATAGTACACTAATTATTTCTTACACAAAACTTGGAATGAATTCAATAAGTTAAAAAATACATAGAAAATTTTCAAAAATTTCTTCAAAGTTGTGACATATACAGAATTGCTGTGTTTTTTTATCTTCTCTGGAAGTTGAAGGCCTTAATGCCTAATGCAAATGTCAACGCAAACATAACAGGTAACGCGACGATCACAGCAGCAACAACGCCAAGAAAATCATGCTTGAATCCGAAGTAACGTCTTAAGTATTGTTCAACATTTTCATCATCGGTGAGAGGAGTTTGAATGTCTCCGAATTGTGATGCAACGAGACCATACAAGGTCCATGCAACAGGGCAAGCCCAGTAGTACCATCTCCACCAGATTGGAATACGCTGTTTTTAGTCAATAAAAAAGGAACAGAACATGTCATTTTTTTTTCGTTGTTCAGTAATGTTTATAGGCGTAAAATGAAGGATTTTCAAGGACTTACAGGTCGTGGAACGATGAATCCTGAGAAGAGATTCCATACTGCATAGAAGAAGGCCGCGACAATGGATGCAACGTTTTGGTTTGGGGTAACAGCCACTGTCATCATGCCGTAGAAGGTGAAGTACAAGAGGGTGCAGTACATGAAGAAGAAGTACCATAAGAATTTGACAGCAGTCCATTCAAATCCGATCATTGCATACACGATGACACCATAGAAAGCTGATTGTACAAATACATAAGGTATTTCGATGACAACCTGCACGAAAATAAAGATTCATAGATCAATATGAATCCTTTTTTTTAATCTCAGAAAGTCACTCAACTATCGTCATTCTGAGATAATAGTTTTTAGTTGAGTGACTAAATTGAACTGTTTGTTTACCTGTCCAAAGGCGTAAGGTATGGCAGAATACATTCCAGCAGCTTTTTCTCTGTAAAATACAGTACGTTCAACGGCAACAACAGGCTGGACTGATGATGAATTTTGTACACCAAGGAAGAGAGTTGCAGCATACATAGATCCCATAGCGTTGATAAGATCCTGACTCCGACTCCTGTGATCAACAAAGCTCGAATAGTTAGCTTAAATACTATAAGATGTTATCTTTAAAGTTTAATATTTACTTGTCATTGTGATTTATACTTACACTTTGGTACCAAGATCCCAAAACATTGTGCCAAAGACAAGTGCTATGAATGTTGTGAAAATGAATCTAACTGCAGTATAAGCTGGATTACGCCAATACGACCAGTGTTGCTTCCAGAGACAAGCCATACATTGGGTCCAGAAAGGCTGTGAAAATTGTGTTTCAAAATGCAGATCTTTTGTACCAGGACGAGGCGTACTTAATTCAGCAATCAAGGCTTTATTCCTCCTGTAGAGGTCGGAGTTCTTGTATAAATCAGCAAAATCAACACCTAACATCATTTCTTGAGATGACGAAGTGACTTCTAACATCCAGGTTGCGGGATTGTAAGCCTCTTTTATCTTACCAACTCCAGGCATTGACTGAATCCAAGAAAAAAAACAGATATTAGTATTTGATTATTAATTTCGCGGAAAAGAAAACTATGTTTTCTGTTCTGATAACATACCTCAAAGTATTTGATCAAATGGCAAGAATGGCGACCTAGAGGACCAACATATATCTCCTGGCCTCCGCGTTTCATTAGAAATAGCTGAAAAGCGATGTTTATATTAGTATTCGGATGCAAAAGATCAAAACAAAAACATGTATTTGTTTCATTGTCTTGGAAGGTTAATGAACTCACCTCATCAAAGGCTTCAAAAATGTCGATGCTAGGCTGATGAATGGTACAGACAACGGTTCTTCCTGTATCGACAGTGTTCCTAACAGCTCTCATTACAATAGCAGCAGCTCTTGCATCCAACCCTGAAGTTGGTTCATCCATGAAAATGATAGAGGGGTTTGCTACCAGCTCAACCGCAATGGTCAGCCTTTTGCGTTGCTCGGTTGATAGACCATTGACTCCAGGGAGTCCAACTAAGGCTGATCTTAATGGAGCTAGCTCCACAAGTTCCATAACTTCGTCAACAAACATCTGCAGAAAGGTGATCATTGACAATGTTAATGATTGCCATGGACACTTCATTAGAAGCTGGTTCGAACTATTAGTAGTATATAGATTATCACTATGGAGAAAAAGTTTAGATGAACCGACCTTTCTCTTATTTTCGTCAACATCTTGAGGTAAACGCAGCCAAGCTGAGTAAACCAAGGACTCATAAACTGTAACATAAGGCGAATGGATGTCATTTTGCTCACAGTATCCAGAAATACGTGCAAATGTTTCTTGCTTCTTTGGATATCCAGAAATCTTGATGTCACCATCAATGTATCCTCCTGTTTTCCTTCCGGCCAACACATCCATCAACGTTGTTTTACCGGCTCCACTAACACCCATCAAAGCTGTGAGAACACCTGGCCTGAAAGCTCCACTCACACCTTTTAGAAGTACCAATCTATCTTCAGCAGAACCTTGTTCCTTCATTTCCTGCAAGTCATCGGAATATTTAGTCAGCTATTTCATAGAAAAGAATAGCCTCACGAGTCACAAATATTGTTCAAAGAGTTGTGGAAAATTACCTGAGGCATATCAACAGAGTATACAACATTATCGAAAGTGATGGAATGGGGTTCAAATGGAAGAACCATTCCTTTTTTCTTGTCCTGACCCTCGGTTTCACTTCTCTCCGTGAGTTCAACAGCATCCTCACCATCTTCTGATATCATAGCTTGTGGCTTACCAAATGCTGCAGTTATACACTTGGTTTAGTATGTAGGATTTTTCCTTTCAAAGGGAAAGTAGAGACATCAGAGATACTCACGGTCCAGGTAAGCGAGTGCAATACTGTAGAAGAAGTTGAAGATCATCGTGAATCCGAGAAGTGCCCCACAACCTATCCAGTACCAGTATGCATCTGGAAAGAATCCCCTAGATCTTATGACTGCAGCTCCAAGGGGCTCGGTTCCATTTGGTGCAATCTATTTCAATTTAACTGGATATCAGCATCCAAATAAAGAAAAAAATTACTATATGCACAATGTGTTACGCATAAAAAACTTACGTGTTTCCAATTCTTTCCATCAAATTCATTCACGAGAATTGAATTCACGGAATACATCAGTGGTGAGGTCCAGTAACCCCAAATCCACCATTTCTTCACATCCTCTGCAGCATCAGGCAAAGTAAAAAATAAATGAAGGTCAGATTACAACAACAACAACAATTACTATGCCTTAGTCCCAAACAAGTTAGGGTTGATCATAATTGAAAAGTTCGACTATTACACATAACATCAACGGATAAAATGAAAGTTCATGAATGACTAAATAATAGTTTCAAACGCGAAAAAATATACCTCGTGCAAGGACAAATCCTCCTAGTGCAAATTGTAAAAGAAGAGCAAATGCTCCAAAAGTGCTAGCTACTCCCATTGTTCTCCCCACTGCTCCGATGAATCTGAACAATGCTGATGCCATCTGGTGTACTAGTACGAGAAGTAAGAATTGTTTGAACAATCTGCAAAGCAATAGTCGATTAGTAATCAAGTATTAATCGTTTTTGGGTCACCTGATTAATTTGTAGTGTATAGTTTTCGCTTACCTTGAAACATTTGGATCGAATCCCATGACATAATATGTAAGGAATGTCCACATTCCACACTCAACAAATGTTATAGGGATTTTGAGGATCCACGTGGGAAGGGCATAAGCCCACGAAGGGAAAAAGAGAAGGTCCCTTTGCTTGAAGTAGACCGGAAGCTTGAAAATTGTCAAGGCAATCTCAGCCATTCCATTAAACATAATCATAACGACCACGAAAAAGAGAGCACCAGCATATATTCCTCCATCATCCATATCATCTCGGGGAAGCTTAGTTCGGAAAAAGACACTCATTGTTATAAGTGCCATTATAGCAAGCTGAGAGAACACAACATACACAAAGAGATTATTACTATTTGAACATAGTTACGAGATAAAGGCATATGTAGAGATATAGTTCTTATAGACCAAGTAAAAGTTACCTGACTGAGCTTGAATATGTAAACAAATGAGTTCCTCTTCATTAGTAGGAATTCTCGTTCAGCGCAGACCTTCAACAGTTGTTTCGTCCCTATACCATACTTCTTAGTAGACAAAGCAGCAGGGTGGCTTTTGGTCTTGTCATATGGAATTGCAAGCTCATGGCTGAGTTTCCTTCCAACATGGAAAGACTGATACGCCTCGGCAAATTCTTTTGATGTAACAAACCTATAAGGCTCATTCCTCTTAGCCCAATATTGTTGTTGATCCTTCTTTGATGTTACCTACAAGAAACAATTATAAAAATTTCCACCTCTTAGAACACGTAATTGAGAGCTCTCACTAAGTTTAAACGTTTAGATGAGATGATCACCTACTTTAACGTTATAATCTTTGTTAGTTATACTTTATTGTAAGACATACCTCTTGCAAGAAATCTGCTGCACCTTTTCTCTCGGGGCATTTGAATCCTATGGACTCAAAGAAGTCGAGAACAGCTTCTCGAGGACCCTGATAGACAATGTACCCGTCTGACAACAAAATAATGTCATCAAACAAGTTGTAAGTCTCAGGGGCTGGCTGCAACAGAGATATCACAGCAGTTCCCTTCAAGAGCTGCACCGATTGTCTTAGCGAGTTAATAATGGAGAAAGTAGTTGAACTATCCAACCCAGTTGAAATTTCATCCATGAAAAGCGCCTTTGATGGTCCAACAAGCATTTCACCCGTTGTTACACGTTTCTTTTGCCCCCCGGAAATACCCCTTATCATTTCATCTCCCACCATAGTATCAGCACAAATGTCAAGTCCCAATATCTGCACATTGAAAAGTCAGAAGTAATTATTGTTACTGGCAGATAAGTAGTCCAATAAACAAGACAAATTACCTCCGACAACAGATTAAAGACGCTAACAGGAGAAATAAATTGGATATCGTAAATGTTACCTTAAGAACATAATCTGTAACAACATTGGCTTCTTGTCCTTCTGTTGCTGCAGCCTACATTTCCCAAGAAAGAACAAGATCATTAACTATTCGCCATGACGAAAAAAATAATGTAAATTCAAGTTCCTAATATTCGATAAATATCTAGGCTTACCTTCATGTAGATATCAATATCAGGATCTGGTTTGATATTAGCTGCTTTCTCTCTTCTTGACAGTTCAGCCAACATCTCTACACAAATTTTAAGCAAAAATAGACTTAATAATACATGTTTTCACCACTAAACATATACTCCCTCCGTTTCATGTTGTCGTCTACTTTCTTAAACTCCGTGTCAAGTCAAAACCAGAAAAATAAATCGAAAAATGCAGGGAGTATAGGAAAATACTAACCAAATCTAGAGCCAACTCCTTGGCATCTTGCAGAAAATTCCAAAGTTTCCCTAACAGTCATTTCTCCAATATGCAAGTCATGTTGACTGATATAAACAGCTGTTCTTTGTGGCACAAATTCATGTAGTTCATGTCCATTATAAGTCACATTACCAGTAACCTGAATTCACAGAAAATATCGATAACTTTACTACATATTTTTTCTATCTTATTCATATGTGTAAACTTTATCTATGTAAAAATCTCACCCTTAAAGCAGGATCAAGTTTTCCAGCCAATGCTAATAACAAAGTAGTCTTCCCGGAACTCGGAGGTCCCAAAAGTAGAGTCATTCTACATGGCTTGATCATACCATTTACATCTTTGAGAATTGTTATTTGCTTCTTTTTACTTGGAAGGATGTGAAGAGAATTCAACAATGTCTTTCGAGGCAAAAAAATCGAAAAAAATTACATTAGTTTCATATCAAAAGAACTTAAGATATACTTCAAGTGTGTATATTTTCATTCATATGCATTGTTTTTACCTCAACAAAGTTAGTCATGAAGTTGATAAAAGTAGGCAAAGCTCTACTTCCTGCATATGCATCTGCCTCAATATTTAGATGTTCATATCTCACTTCTATTGATGGCATATCAATCCCAACTCTGTATTAAAACAAAAATACAAGTTAAATACCAATCAACTAAAAAGCAAATAGTCAAAACTTCGATGCACTAAGTTCCTGCTATGCATATGACTAAGGTTGGATCATGTTACGTCTATTATACTCAGTCTTGCCTTTCATCTCTGCGACAAGAGACTATGATACACTAAGTTCCCGCTATGCTTAGGTCCTTCAAAGACCGCACCACGTTAGGTCTATTATACACAATTTTATCTTGTATTTCTACAAGATAAAGATTGTTTTCAATGCTTGAACCTGTGACCCCGAGTGGAGCTAGCTACAAGCTTGTCTAAAAACTTTGGCCTAGACCATATATTTGTATAAATAATTTATTCGGAATCTTATAAACTTGAAACCATATGACAACTCTTACTATTAAAGAATGACAAAAGTCCACATCGATGGTTAAAGAGATGGATAGACTCCTTATAAAGGCTTGGGCAATCCTTTCCCCTTTGAGCTCGCTTTTGGGGTGAGTTAGGGCTAAGAGCTAATTTAATATGGTATCAGATCAGGACCCGTCTCACCCGATGTTGGGGCTCCCAAAATCAAAAAATGTCCACATACAAGATGCAATAAAAAACTGTCCACATACAAGATGCATTGGGCGTGAGGTGGGTGTTAAAGAATGACAAAAGTCTCACATCCGTCTCACCCGATATTGGGGTTCCCAAAATCAAAAGTCCCACATCCGTCTCACTCGATGTTGGGCCCCCAAAATCAAAAAATTTCCACTTACCAGATGCTAATCATTGGGTGTGAGGTGGGTGTTAAGAACGACAAAAGTCTAACATATGTGGTTAATGAGATGGGTGAGATTCCTTATAAAGGCGTAGCCAGTTCTCCTCTCTTTGAGCTAGCTTTTGGGGTGAGTTAGGCCTAATACTAATTTAACATTTACCATTCAACGAAAATTACGAAAAATTCCCAAAAAATGGAAAAAAATATATATATAAATTTGAAAAGTTGTTTTCATTTTACCTATCAATTCTATTCTTGAGTTTCAACAAGAACTTCTCATTATCTTCATCAGCAACTTTAACAAGTCTCTCAAGCAAATTCTTCCTTTCTTGATATGCAAGATCATTTACATCAATTTCATTAGCTGCACCTTGTGATCCAAGCAATAAACCTTTTCTCAATCGATCGAACGTTGGTAATTTTTCTAATGCAGCCCATTTAAGTGCCTCTTCATCATCTTCATCTCTCGTTGATCGCGAAAATGCATCAACACCATTGTTTCTCCATATTGAATTACTAGTACTTGCTCTTAAACTACCTCTCATACTTCCTCTCATACTACTACCTCTCATACTATTGAGATTCACCGGCTCCATATTGAACGATCCAACGTTCACTCAACTCTATCGATCAAAAGGCTAATCTCTTTTTTTTTCGTTAACTATTACAAAAATGTTATGTTTTTGTAATGCCCTGAGGGCTCGAATTCGTTTAAACTTTTTCAAATGAATGTTGAAACAGTATTTAGAGAGATACACAAATTGTGTTATTGAAATTATTATGCCTTAATAGAACAAAAGAATGAAAGGCAAAGTTAAGAGTTGGTGCCAAAAGATGAAGAATAACAGAGGAGTTATATAGTAAGATTATTCATAAAAAAAAAATAATAATAATAATAATAATAAATAGTAAGATTATTCATAATTGGCGGCTATGTATACTTTTCATATCAAAATTTTAAATAAAAATCTTGAGTACTATTTAGATAAACTTTTCAATTTCCATATCACTTTTTATTATTATTATTATACTATATTCTGTGTTTCAATTTATTTGTTAATTTTTTTTTTTATAGCTCGTTAGTTTCAACTTTTTATGTGATATATTGGAGATTGTAAATTAACGGACATTTTTTTTTTTTTATTTTAAGATTACAGACTCAAAATCTTATTTATTTTCTTTAACTTTGTGTTACCTCATAACAAATAAATTAAGTGAGGAGTACTGAAAATATTTGAATTTGACGCAAATTGTTAGTTTTATGTTAGAACTATAGACTGTTTTTAGTACACTCATCTACTTGACTAACTAAACTTAGATATACCATAAATCTATCGAACGTAGCAAATATTTTCAAACTCTTATAAGAGCATGAGACTATTATAAAAAAAAATCGTGAGAAATATTGAAACCCCTAAACGTGGCGAAAACTTAGGGGTATACTAATTACTATGTCACTTATTTTACAAGATCGCGAATGTATTTAACTTCGATTAATCAAGTAAAAAAATATTTCTAAGATTACAAATAATTTAAAAATAAAATTAATAATTCACACTAAAATTTGAAAAAATTTCAATATTTTCCTCATAAATTAATTAAAATGGAGGGAATATAATGTTAATTGATGATTGATTAAGGGGTAGTGGTAAATATAATATAGTACTGATTATTCTTAGAGAAGGTGGAGAAAAAAAAGTACACTTTTTTATTTTAATTATTAGATTAGACCAATTTGTCTGACTTTTCATGTTTTGAGTTTGGAAGTTTCCTAATGTATAATTAAAGTGGATGAATAAAAAATAGAGGCAAATGTATTAAATATTATCTTTTTTAACAAAAAGATAGAGGGGAGATTTGATTAATTAATTAATTATTGATGTATATTTGAGCAGACAGGCGGCTACCAATTTATAAAAAAAAAAAAATTGTAAAAAAAATTGCTTTTTTTTTTATGTACTCGTTTATAATGATGGCTGTATTTATACTAGGGTGTCTTAAATTGAATATAAAATTTAAAATAATGAATTTTGTTATTTAATTATACCAATAGTACTTTCTGTCATATTTTTAGAATTTTTGAGATTTATAATATTATAAATTCATATTATCAATTTAAATTAATATATTTATTAAAACGTAATTATTGTTGTTCAAATTTATATGAAAAACACTATAATTTAAATCTGAAATTATTGGAAAAACTTGAGGTGTTATAGCCTTCTTTATACTAATAATGCGTATGGTTAAAACTGTAATATATTTTAATAAATTAACTTATTTTTTTTAATGAGTTCTTCAAAACACACATAAAAGTTTTTCTATACTTTAATCAAAAGTATTATGTCTTAAGCAAATTTATTATATGAATTAATTATGCCACAAATCTTTTTTTAACATGAAAAGAATTAATTGGTCGTAGCATTTATTGTTCATTCTTATTCTGCCTGATCCCTCCATTCACATTATTTTTACTTTTATTTTACTTTTTATTCTATTGTTGATATTCATATTAGAGTCCAACTAAATTTAAATTCACGTTGAAAAATCGAAAGTAAAACGCTCCCTAACAAACGTGACTTTATTTAAGGGCAACTTTCACAAATAGCAAATAAAAATTCATATTTGTATGTTATAGCAAAGTTTGCATAATTGCGCTCCATAGCAAACATATAACTGTATAATTCGCTATACATATACAATTGTATGATTCTCTGGCCTAAATTGTATAATTCGCTGGCATCACCATACATATACAATTGTATAATTCACTGGCCTAAATTGTATAATTCGCTGCAATTGTATAATTCGCTGGCAAATTTTGGCAAACGTTTGCTATGGAGCACAATTAAATCAAACCCTAACTACTCCATTTATTTTAGGTTATTAGTTTGCTACTATATACAATTATCCCTTTATTTAATTCATATCTGAAAAAACTCAAATCCGAGAACCTTTAATTAAAGATGAAAAACACTTACCACTACATTATAACCATTCTCGGTTCAATTCACATAATTTGTTTTTAAGGTCTATGCACATAACTTACTCTTTACTATTCTTTTAAAAACATGCTGAATTAATTAATGACTATTAATTATTAATATAAAAAGATAAATGAGATAATGTTTAATTATCTACTATCTTTTTATTACTACAACAAAAGAAATATTTTATTAGTAATAATTTTTTTTTAAAAAATATTGGTGCAAAATATTCGAGTCGTAATTGAGTTAATGTTATTGTATCTAGAATTATTAGAACTTTTAGCGATGTTATAGAAAATGTTAATTATAAATATTCATATTAATTATATTATTATTTCTATATAATTATCGTTAATTTTTTTTTGTTCACTATAATATTACTTTAATATGTGTTATTTCTATAATTTTATATCTAAAGTTATATTTTCGATAAGTTTAAAATTATGTTTGACCCAACATTGACGCGTTTTAAATGTAGGCTAAAAAGTGTTGAAAAACGTACTTATTAGAAATTATTATTTATTTACTAATAATAGTCTTCTCTTTTGCCCACAATCTAGAAGGCATAATTTTGTCATTAGTTTTGTCAATGATAAATAACTAACTAAACTCGTTTTTATAATTTAAATATAATTTTATATTCATTCAACCAAAAAAGACCATTGAGAAATAGTAGAAAAAAAGTAATTACTTTACTATTTCTTTGAAAGTAGACGAAGTCATTACTAGTTGAATATTTATAGCGTGGTTGTAAGTATTGTTTATTAATTATATTATTAATCGTATATTTCGAGTTTAAAATTTGATAAGGAAGTATTTTTTTATAAAAGGTATTTTTATTTTTAAAATATAATTTTTCAATGTGTATTTAATATAATTGGATCTCAAAGCTACTATCACACACTCAAACGTCTGCTTAATTTAGCAGTCGAATATATAATAAAATATCTTTATTAGAAACTTTCAATTCTAGTTTTATAAAAGTTTTTTGTGTGTTCTCAAACGCCCATTACCTAAATATGTTTACTAAATTATAAAATTTTGAGATTATTCTAAAAAAAGTTGATACGTATAATTAATAGATGTTAAGCATGTATTTAACTTATTTATACAATGAACGTTCGAAAATTGGACAACAAAATTTGAATCAAAACTAATTAATAATATATTTTATCATATATTAAAATAAAATATGATAAAACAATTTTCCTGAGACTTGACTTTTTCATGACTAGTCAAGTAATTTAGGTTGTAAGGAACTTCTATTGAGTTATATTTTTTCAATATAATAATTTTTTGCTATACAACCTTCTTTTGGTCAAATATAGGTCAATTTATTACATTTGAAAATGTTGTGAGTGAAGAAAATAATAATAAATAAAGTTGTCAAACACGTTTGTTCCAACAAAATATAAAGATACTAAACTATGCATGTTTGAAATTAGCACCACTTTAATTATTATTTGTGGTAGATATAGAAAAATAATTTGGAAGAAAAAAAATGATAAATTTGGTCCAAGGGTGGGGGTTTGGGGGTATGATAGGTGTAAATATTTTGAAATTATATAAAAAAAATCTATAATTATAAACGTGAATTTTTTTGTGATTCAATTGATTAATTATCTGATCTTTTATCTTGTTAATAGCGAGAATTTGATTAGAGTTTTTTTTTTCCAAATAGAGTATGTTCGGCTAATTGAGGGTGGGGTGGGTTGATTGAGGCGTAAAACTAATATTTTGAATCTGCATTTATGATTAATGCTTTTATTTTTATTTCACATAAAAGCGAATATTATATTTTTCGTTCAAAAAAGGTCAAAATCTAAATTTTGTAACTTTGTTAAATTTAATATCAGGAATACTAAGCTAACGCACACGAATGAATAATTTAATGAATTACAGGTAAAATTTAACAGTTTTTTCTTGTATATATAACATTATTGAGGCATCTAACATGCCTATAAAAACATAGGGGAACATATTACAGGAACCACCTCAGATATATGAAATTTGTTAAAACAAATATTTAGAAGGAAAAAATAATCATTTTTATGAAAAAAATTATGTGGATTTACAATGATTGATAATAATATAATAATTATTTTCTTTATAGTATGTCAATTCAAAAGTGAACAAGTAATTAGCGACATAGAGATTATATGGATAACTTACCTTTTAATTAGCTACATCAAATATGGTATACTTATACGTGTATAACTCATCTCTGAATCAACTACTAATAGACTCCTTAAGTAATATATAATTAAAAAAAATATACAAAGTATATAGCATGTCTATAAAATTACTCCCTCCGTCCAATAATAGTTGTACATTATTAACTCGGCACACTCTTAAGAAACTATAAATAGAAGGGTAATTTTACTATATAATATTTGAATATAATAAATAATGGACAATATATAATGAATTTATATTGTGTATACATTAATAAAAATAAAAAATTATACAACGATTATATTGGTTAAATTTTGCAAAATTGAAGATTTGTTTTTTAGCTAGTAAAAATTTCTTTAAATCATATTAGTGTGAGGTGACTCAACCTTTCTCATCAATCAATTAAGATAAACAACACTTAAAGTTGCCATCATAGTGTAGTTAGTTAGACTAAATGATCAATTATTTCAGATTAAATGAATTAAAAATATCCACTTGGACAACAAATTTGACCACTTTTTTTTTTAATTATTATTATTATTATTATTATTATTATTATTATTATTATTATTATTATTATTATTATTATTATTATTATTATTATTATTATTAAGTTTATGCTTTATTATATTTTTCTTTATTAACATGTCCCTATGTTTCTTTTAAAATAGGGTACACATATATATTGCATCATAAGCCCTGGATTTTTCATTATAATGAGTTTATGAATCAAATTTCTCAAAAGGTAGAGGAGCAGGTTAATATCTCCTCCCATGTGTAGCAAGTTGAGTTGAACGGGTTTTTCTGTTGGTTGATTCTTAAAATTGAATAAAAAAATTTTATTTAGATTTATAAATGAGTAGAAAGCGAGGCGAGGGTTTTTCATTGAAGAAGGAAAGAGTGGGCTTTGTTCCGAGGAATTGTTCGTAATGATTAAATTTTATTTGGTCTTGTTTCCACCTATCAAGTCATTCTGGATATCATTTTCTTTCGATTTACCATTATTTAAATTGTCTATGTTCGTCACTTGTAGTTATTTTAGGTTCTTTTATTATTAGTATTAGTATAAAAAAAGTCATAGGAATAAATATCTGAGAGCTTCAATATTCAAAAAAGATAAAAAAAATCTGAACTTAGAGCTTTTTCCCACAAATTACTAAAACTTTTGCGCGATACAAATTTATGTTAATTGTATTAGTGAATACCAATGATTACAAGAATAAAAAATAAAAATAAAAAGAAGAAAGCTATATCTTTTACATTTCAATATCGATAGTGGTTTCGATTCAGATTTTTCTTTAAGAATAATAATATATATTTTGTGTTTATTTTTTTTTATGTTATTTTAAGGAAACTTCATATATAACCACTTAAAAAATAATTAATTACTCTCCCATCACTATAGTTTGATAATTACAATTTATAGTTACATGTTTATGGAGGAGAGGCGTGCGGTACTGGGAGAGAGAGGGGGAAAAGAGAAGAAGAAAAGTGAATTGTATATGTATCTTTGGTTAGATAATTGTATATTACACATATGTATTTTTGTATATATGGCAAGAGAATTTGGGAGAGGGAGGAGAGAGCGAGCGAGACTGGAGAGAGAGGAGAGAGGCAAGCGAGAGAGGGCAGAGAGTGGGGAGAGGTGAATTGTTTTGTATATAATTGTATAATTGTATAATTGTTATATTATATATATGCATTTGTATAAATAGCAAGCGAGATTGGGAGAGGGAGGAGAGAGGCGAGTGAGATTGAGAGAAAGAGGAGAGAGGCAAGCGAGAGAGGGCAGAGAGTGGGAGAGAGGTGAATTGTATATTGTATATAGGTTAAAAATTATATATATACATATGCATTTGTATATCCCGGCGAATTATAGATATACAAACATGACTAATTATACAAACTCGAAGTCAGCCCACGTAATTAATGTATAATGTTAGTCGCGAGTGAAAGTGAGCACGATTTGAGCACTTTTAAACATAATAACAAGGTCTCTTCTGGAAGTTACCGGTATTTATTATCTAAGCAACTCCTTTTTTCGCTTTATTAATTTTTATTTGTCTCAATGATTTACGTTTTTTTAAAAACAAATTTATATATTTACATAAATGTCAACGAAAATCGACCTAAGCCGATTATAATAAATCAGTACTTTTTTATGTTTCATGGTTCATCCTCAACATTAATTATTTACTCTCACAATCATTTTTCAAGACTTAATACTTAATCAAGTAATAAGAATATTACATCATCAATTTCATATTAATTGAATTTTTGCGATATTTTTTATTTTTCAAATTAATTTAATTGTTCAATCTTTAAGACTATTTTAATATATTTTTCCAATTTTAAAAATTCATTTAGATATTCATGTGATGACTTCAATAAATTTACAATAATTAATAAGCGTAAAAATAAAAAATTTGTTTAATTTATATCTTAATTTATTTTTCTTAAAAGATATAAAAAAACTCAAAATTCAATTAATATGGAATGAATAGAGTATAATAATATACTCTAATCAGTCATTATTTTTTAAGAATATGCAAAATCTAAAGTAAACAAATAAAAATGAAGCGGAATGAGGAGTAGTACACACTTAACTCTTTTGTCTTTTTTAGAGTATGTTGAATGGGACCAAAAAAAACTGCAAAATTTAACATTTGAGTAATTGTTTTTTCAATGTTGAATTGACATCACATGTTCAAAGCATGACTTAATTAGGTTGTATTATTCTCTAATACATTAGCTTAATTGCTAAGCAAGAATATAACTAAGTAGTTCAACAACTTTCTCTTTTCCCTATATATATATCAAGTATATGTACCAAGAGATATCATACATTGAGAGCATATCTTATAACAAATAAAAAGAAAAATGGTATGTAATTCTTCTAAGTCTTTTTACTTTGTTTTGTGATAGTAATTTTGATTTTTTTTGAATTTTATCTTACCATTGAAGTCCATATTATTTGAATTAAGGACTCTTTATATTTTCCATTGAGTTTGGTAAACAACTTTTTGTTTATGGCATCACAACATTGAGAAAATAAATATTTCAGTATTTAATTTGTTTTGTTTTAAAAATATCTTTTTCTTTTAGGAATCTTTGATTTAATTTATACATGGATGATGTTTTTAAGATAATGTTTGGTACATTCTTTGATATTTTTTGTATAGACTATAAAGATTCAATTTTTTTTTATTTTCTTAAATAGATTGAAATCGAATAAATAAATTGAAACGTGAATTATCAAGATTTATGTATTTCCTCTAATGTTTGTTCTAATTAGTGTTTTTTATTCTCAGAGTGCGTGTTAGGTGCAAGGGAGCTTTCAATTGAATGGGCTGACAATCCTCAACATTGGGCTTGGAATTACATTCACAATTTCTAGGTATACAACACCCCCACCCCCTCCCCTCCCCACCCTCGAACTAAATAATTTAAAATAATATTTAGAGACGGATTCAAAATTTAAATTTATAGATTATTTTTTTGATGTATCAATGACATGTGCAGTGTGGAAGTAGCTGAGCTTCTGAATGTTTGTTGGCTCGA
>CM040622.1:96843178-96867548 GCA_022817965.1 Solanum lycopersicoides
TACCAATCCGCAACAAACACAGACATTTACTTGTGATTAGCTTGTCAATGATCCAACAACAACATACCCCGTGTAGTTCCACAAAGAGGGGTCTGTTGGGAATAATCCGTAACAGAAATAATATTTGCGATAATAAAGGCAATAAATGCGGAACACAACAATACGGTTAATCAACGAGAATAAAAGAGAAATAATGACACCAAGATTTTACGTGGAAACCCTCCTAAATAAGGGAAAAAACCACGACCCGAGAGGAGCAACGAATATCACTATAGTAAGGATTTTACACTTGTAGATCCGAGCAAAACTCCAAAGATCACTACACACTCAAAAGAAATTGTTGGGTTATCCCACATCGGAAGTGGAAGGGGCTGGTGGTCAATTTATAAGTGTGAGGGAAAGCCTCAACCTTTGAGCTAGCTTTTGGGTTGAGAAGGCCCAAGACCACCCAACATTGGTATCAGAGCCCAGGTTGTCAACAAGTCTCAGCCCACCGGGAGAAACTGGGTTGTCGCTCTCTCCAGCCCAAGGCCCGATGTGTGAAGGGGGAGATTGTTGGGTTATCCCACATCGGAAGTGGAAGGGGCTGGTGGTCAATTTATAAGTGTGAGGGAAAGCCTCAACCTTTGAGCTAGCTTTTGGGTTGAGAAGGCCCAAGACCACCCAACAGGGTCTAGGGAGGGTATAGGTACACCTATCTTACCTTTACCTTAGAAGTTTAAAAGTTGTTTCCGATACACACTCGACTCAAGAAAAAAAGAATCCAAAGCAGTCCAGAAAAATAAGTAACGGAAGTACAAGAAACAAGAGATAGTAACAGAACAATACTAGAAACAAAATAATACTTACCATAGTAGTTGAATTACAAGAAACAACAGATAGTATCAGAAACCGAAGGACCAAAAACTACAAGAACAAAACTACGACTACTAGTATGAACAGACAGCAAGACAATGCACATCTACCGACTACTCGATTTTCAATGACCATACTGCATAAGTTCAAGTTAGACATCATAGTGTACACAAGAGTTAAGCTCAAACCAAATAGGCATATACAGTTTTAAACATTCTATATATAACTGGAAACTCACAGAAGCACAAAGTTCTAATTAACACAAACAACAACAACAACAACAACAACAACAACAAATTGCTAGCAAAAAATTCAATTTTCATTCAAAATATACCCAAAAAAACTAATCTTTGATACATGGAAACCTAACTAAAAGCATATATAGACTAAAGATCATTCATTTCAAATCTTTACAATATACCCATGGCTTACAGTGCAAAGGATATTCATATACAAGTTAAAAGAGAAGGGATTTTCCAGAGATTTACCAAAAACTATATGGAGAAAAAGGGTGAGAGATTTCTTCAGTTAATTTTCAAAGAATTCATCAATTGACTCACCATTGGGGTTGTAGGGGGGTGGGGTGGGGGTGGGGGGAGGGGGGTTGAGCAAATTCAAAAAACCTCAATATGGCAAGCCCTACAAGGGGGCTTTCTTTTCTTTCTTTTTTTGCTTCATTTTGGGTCATTCCACCACATGTTCGGGTTGTTTGATACGACGAGATGAGATAGATTATATTTTTATGTGATTTTTTGATGATAATTATATTATTTTACTAAAACTTAGAATGATCAAATATATGATAAAGTTTATTTTAAATTTAATTTCGAAATTTACTTTTTTAATTTCAAAACAAGTGAATGATTTATAAGGTATTTATTAAGGTCGACTTCCACCGATTTAACTATATATTTAACTTTATGAACACCTCATTATACTAAAATTTGAACAAATAAAAGAATATACTAGTGTTTTGTGTTTATATAAAACTAATAAATATATTTGTGGTTAAATCGCGTACACTTTTTATTTAAAAATTTTCTATGCTAAATTCATTTATTGAAAAAATAAATAATTATTGTTATTTACTATATAGTTGAAGCATTCTCGACAAATACTAAATAATTTTATAAATAAGATATGAATAACTAAAAAGTTCTAAATTAAAATTAATACATACCTCTTGACGCTAATAAATTCCGAAGAATGTTTTGAAAATATTATTCCGCAGTCTTCTATTGTATAATCTGAATAATCACAGATTAGTGTATAAGTATTTAGTCCTATGAAAAGTTGTTCTTCTCCAAATATATATAAATCGTTTATTGTTTTCCTAGACGATTTAGGTTTATTAATATTTGTTTGCTAACCGTAAGAAGAGGTATCACTCAAATTATAATAATAATAATAATAATTTTCCTAATAATAATAATAATAATAATAATAATAATAATAATAAATTAGGAAATTTTATTTTCTTTCCTTGTGGGTAATTTTATAGCCTATTAAGGACATGATTTTGATCCTAGATAGAATTAGAGAATATGTATGGAGGTCGAGATTAATTAGGGTAAAGGATTAGTAGATAGTCGAACATTATATAATTTTCATTATCAATATTATGTAGTATTTGTTATTTTTATTGTTCTCTTTCTCTTATGTTTTTAACGTTACTTCTTTTCATATTTTATTTTGATATGTGTTACTTGAGTCGAAATAGAGAGTCTACCGAAAATATTCTTCAAAAGTGGTGTACATTTTATTCTTTTCATCTAAAACTACACTATAGAATTATACTGAATATATTATTACTTGAATCGAAATCGAGAGTTTACAAAAAATAATCTTCAAAAGTGGTGTACATTTTACTCTCTTCACCTAAAATTACACTTATACAATTATACTGAATATATTGTTATTTATATTTTCATGGTGGCGAACCTTAATCAATGAGAAATTCAAAAAGACTATAAAATTGAAACAATGAATATATATCCCACAAAAATAGGAATATACTTCTAATATGGGCTAATTAAGAGTTCAAAGTCTCTACCCATAATTTTTGTTACATTCTTGAACGTGTATCTCTCATTCAAATAACTAATTAAGTGCCATAAATAATCTAATCAAACTAATTAATTAATTATCTAAAGTACTTTGAGGGGTTGCTTCATAATCCAACCCTCATTATCAATAAATGATAGGCTTGTTAATTGTTGCAACTCTTGTTGACTCAACTTGGTTACCCATGGCACTCTTTGTGTAGTGTTTGAGCCAATTCCATTGCATTTTTCCTCAGAAAATGTCAATTGATTCCTATATCATAAATAAGTTATAATAATGGTTATATCATTATGATGAAGATGATGATAATGACGATTCTATATATTTTTTAAAATGTTAATAAGAAAGCTAAAAGAAAAAAGATAGTTAAATGCACTAAATTCTCGCTATGACAGATTTGACAAGGGGCAGATCATAATAGACTTATTTTGTGATGATCAAACTGAAAAATATTTTCTGAAAAGAGTTTTTCTCCTTACCAAACACATCCTAAGTTCTATATATATAATGTAAAAAAGTATATAAACAATTTTGTCATTTAAAAACAAATTATATGCAAATTTCTATAAATTATTAACATGATAAAAAATATCAACCAACCTTAGCACCAAATTAAAGAATGGAATGGAATGATAAAGGTTTTTTTACATTTATCAAGAGGTATAGTAATTTAAACGGTAGAAAATGTGTCTATTAGACATTTTCTTACCTTATTTTTTAAAAAATAGCCATATTCATATAATTTTAAATTCTACAAGTGAAATTCAATGAATTTTCAATTAAAATGGCAAATAATTAGCTATTTATGTATGTTACCATGCTAAAATCCTCTATACCATGCTTCTAATATACTAATAGAACTAGTGAATTCTGAATACGGAATCGAATCAATTCCAAACATCGGGTGATCAGCAAAAGAAAAATACAATTTACGAGTAACATAAAAAGAATCCATCAATGTATATAAGGTAAATATATATATGAAGGGATCGAAACTTACTCTTTTCCACTTAAATTCCAAACAGACCAACCGGGCGAAACGATGACGTTTGACATTGAACAACTATAGAAAAGAACCCTAGCATATTCCCTCCATGGCCTCCCTAAATAAGTTAATCCAGTACCATAAACTTCACAATTTTTGAAAACAAATCCACTTTGATCATGTGGAATTTGTCTTCCTTGTGCTGTAATAGATCCTGGTCCATCTAATTTTCCTGCATTTACTACTAAGGCACATCTCTGCATATATCAAAACAAAAAAAAAAAACTAGGTCAACGAAAGAGGTTGTTCGGACGGTAAATAACATTCACCTCTAACTCTGAGGTTATTGATTCGACTCGTCAAAGAAACAAAAGGGATGAGAACTCTTAGGGAAGGGTAAAAGAAAAACTAGTGATAATTATTGGTCTGAATCATTCGATCATCTAGTTTACAATATGTATATATTGTGTATACGGTACACTATATATATACCTATGATATACATTCATATACACAATAGCTTGTACATCCATAAATTTAAAATTCATAGCCCATGTACATACATTAAACACAATAGTGTAAAAACAACTTTTTGGAAATATTTAAATTCAAGAGAAATTTCAAGAAATTATATATCTAAATTACATAATCATACAACAAACATGTCTACTTGTTATTATTATTAATAACCAAAATACAAAAATTTAATTGAAATTTTTTACCTCATAAATAGATTGACCATTACCAAATATGAAATCAATAGCTCCAACAATAGTGCAAAGTTTGAAATAATGTCTTCCTTGTACATCCCACAATGTATCTTGCACTCCAATAAATCCACATCTATAAAATGTTGATTTATCTCCAGAAATCTTTGCTGCAAGTGCTTGGCTCATATTATTATTGCTGCCTTTTGGAGGAATGTTATAAGAATTCTGAATAGACATAACAAACATAAAGTTTATCAAAAAAAATGATAAATAAAGTGAAGCGAGAATTATGATGTCTCAGGTTCAAATTTGAGATGAGACAAAAACATTAGGTAATTTTTTCTATCTATCTAGTTCATGTTGCTAGTGGGAGGTTCGCAAGTATCCTGTGAAATTAATCCATATGCATACAAGTTGATTAAAGTTTATCAAAAGCAAAAAAGTGGTTAATGAAGTGAATCTAGAATTATGATATCTCAAGTTCAAATCTCGAATGAGATAAAAACACTAGTTGATTTTTTCTATCTATCCAGTTCTTGTTGCTGGTGAGAGGTCGCAAGTATGTCAAGATCTTAATCGAGATATATGCAAGTCAATTTCTTCGATCTCACTTTTTTTTTGAGGGGGGTGGGGGGGCTTACTATAAAAGTTATGCTTTTGACAAGTGTATAATCAGCTTCAGAGAAGAAAGTTGCATCAGTATCAATAGACCCATAGTCATCCCATGTAACATTTGTTTTTCTTCTTCCTTCTCCTTTGAGATAGATATATGGCTTTTCTATAGGAATTCTCACTTGTTCCCTGCATAAAATTTCAACTCCAATTAGTCAAAGGTGGTATGATACCACAACAATAATATAGTTTGTTTGTCAAAGTCAAATAAATTGAGATCGATTATAAGAATCTTGCATAATTTCAATTAATTGAAGGTGACATGATACATAGATAACAATAAATGTTGTTAGTCGAATTCACAAAAGTTGAAATCGATTATATAAAGCTTACATATATTATTAATTTTGATCCCTAGTTAAGTCTATCTCAATAAAAAAAAATCTTATTAAAAAAAATCGATTATATAAAGCTTACATATATTATTAATTTTGACCCCTAGTTAAATCGATTATATAGAGCTTTCATCGACGATATAATTCTATATGCATATAACTATCTAACGATAGAATAAAAAAATTAACAAGCATTGGGCATAAAGTAATTATACAAACGATGTAGAGGCAAGCCAGGATTAGGAGTTTGGGGTATTAGGGTTTGAACCCACAGAGTTGTGGAAAAATTTTCACAACATCTTCTTTGCTTCACTGAGTTGTCAAACAATTTTGTTAGGGATTCACAAGTTAATATACATTTATATTTACTTAATTTTCTAATACAAATATACAATATACAGAAAAGACCTACTAGATACATCCGAACCCACGAACCCATAACTAACTCCGCCTCTAAAAAATTGTACTAAGATGACTAAATCAATTGAGCAAAATGTTTCTTATAACAATTTAATAATATACTCGTGTAATTTTATAAGTGGGGTCTGTAAATTGTGGTATATACACCTCTCTTGTGAAGATTGATTGGTTGTTTTTTCAGTAAACCTTTTGCTCAAATAAATCATATCGAAATCAACAAGATAAGGAAATCTCGTAATAAAGAAACCATATAAAAAATAATAGCAGATTAGCCGTAACAACAAATAGTACGATAATCGAAACAAAGAAAACGATAGATGAATACCTATATGTTCCAGCTGTGATGTATATACATATCCAATCTTGATTATATGGAGGAATAGAATCAATTGCTGCTTGAATAGTTGAATAATTTCCATGGCCAGATTTATCAACATAAATTGTTGGTATTATTTGATTTTTCCTATGATAAACTCTATGAATTCTTGAATTTTCTTGTTCAGAAAATCCATTGAAGAAATTAAGAATAAAAAGAATTGTATAGAAAAATAAACATTGAAAAGAAACCATTTCCACAAGAAAAATATTTTTTTTTTTTATAAGACGAAAATGAAGAACAATTAAAAAAAGACCTACTTGGATATTTTTCAACTCTATATAAAGAGATGTTTAATGTTGTTTTTTTTTGTTGAAATAAATTGAAGATGGAAAGTATGAGTCTAATAAAAGAAATTTATTCACGGGAAAATCATTTAAATGATTTGCAAAATCTGTTCTAAAATGTTAATTAAGTAATTTACTAAGAATTTAGTTTGACTAGTTTTTAAGTAGTATTTCCTCCGTCTTAATTTAGTTTGACTTGACATATTTTAAAACTTATAGTCTGAAATAAGTCGTTAATATTTATGTAATTAGAAATCAATTTGTTAAGGATAAATTAAATTGTTATCAATTTTAAAATGTGTTATTTTTTTAGGCGATAAAAATGAAAATAATTCATATAAAGTGAACGAAGGGAATATTATTTTTAAATTTCTACAAAGAAAATATTTTAAGGAAGATTTTGTTTCACTAAATTGATCTTTAGTCAATTCTATTAAATTTAAATTTAAATCAATGAATTGCAGTCTAAAATGGAAGGTGAATGGGTGAGGTCAATAGCAAATTTGCTAAAATAATTATTTTCCTTTATATAAATTGGAAAGTGGATTTTTAATATGGGTAGTTTATTTTTAATTTTAATAAATAAAAGAAAGCAAACTTCCTTGGTTAAAAAAAAAATTGGAAAGTGGATTTTTAATATGGGTAGTTTATTTTTAATTCTAATATATAATTAAAAGAAAAGCAAATTTTATAGGCACAGAATCTGCAATTATTCAGAGAAGTGTGAACGTGAACAATGATATAAAAATTCACGAGATGAACCTCCTTCATTATGATTAACACTATGTTTTTTTAATCATTTTCCTTAATTTTTGCTCACTTTTCCCATTAAATATATGTGATATCATCCTCCTTTTTTTTTTCTTTTTACATATTCAGTGTATTAAAATATTTTTTCTTTTTTACAAATTAAGAGAGAATTAATTATTCTTTTCTAATTTTATCATTATACTTAAATAATCATTGCTTAAAACTTATTGGCATACTACTGATCAAATAATTATCAGCATTGGTTTATAGATTTTCAAAGGTTTTCAAAAAATAATTATCGGATTATCAATTTTAGTTTTTTAATATTGGGTTATAAATAAATTGGTAACCCCATTAAGACCTATTTTACGCCTACATAAACATTAAATATTCATCTCGGTCTTTGTCCTTTAATATTTAATTCACACTATTCAAAACGTTCAACCCTAATAAGAACTTTATTCCTCTTAATTTCTCTTTGTGTTGTACTTATACAATTCTTTTCATATTAGTTATTCTTATTTTTATTAATTATCTTTTCGCGTCAAATTTATTAGAAAAGTCATATACATACTTTAAAATTTTCTTAGTAGTTAAATAAAAGACTGAACTATTAATATTCAAAATCAATAAGCTTAAACTGTTAATAACCAAAACCAATAGAAAATGTCTTATTGATTTGTATGCACTCCACCTACTTTTTGGAACATGACATGTCAAAATAAATTGTCCTAAACTAATCTTATTTATTAACGAGGACTTTGAATGTCATCTTTAAAATACGAAGATTTTACAGTCTATTTACACAAAACTCAATAATTTACAACTTCTTTTAGATCACAAGTTTAAAACTATTTCAAATATCCCGAGTACACCATACAAAAGAATCACCACAACATTCACATTAATACTCAATACAAAAAGCACAAAGTATCTAGTCACCCTACAAACATGAGTCCAAACTGGAGTCCAGAGTTTATAGTGCCTTTTCAAGGGTAAAGAGATCATTTTTAATAGACCCTCGAGTAGACTCATTCTTCAAAACAGGTTTGAAATATTGACAGCAAAAATAGTAAAAGATCATCACCAGATAAGAATGCAAACTAAACAAGGAGCAGAGACAGCCATGTCAATAAAACCATAAAATAGATAACTTCGAAAGATAATTAAACAATGTAGTCTAGTCTGCTCAAATATTACTAGAAGCAAAAACTGAACCATGCAGTACAGGTAGCATCTTTAAACGACAGATTAAGTTGAAATCTCAATCTCAAGCAAAATTTCACCTTCGATAAAAACTACGTTTACACTCTAATACTTGATAGGTTCAATAACTGCAAGTTGAGGACCGAGCTTCTCCTCTGCAGCCTTCTCGGCCTTAACCCTGAGTTTTGCCAACTGCTTTCTCCTCTCGTATGCTACCTGAGATCTTTCCTTTCTCTTGTTCTCAAGCTCCTGTAATAACCATATTTCAAGAGCAAAGTAAGCAACCATCCAAATTTTACGCTAAAGATCTCAGAAAAACAAATTCAAATTAGCAATATAACATTGTAACTAGGTAAGCAAGACACTGATATTGGCAGAGAAACCTGCAACCATCTAAATTTGCAACAACATGTAGAAAGATGAGTCAAAAGAGGCACAGTAGTCTGTGCACAACCAAAACAATCAAGATTGGTGATCAAATAGAAAGGAGAAAGCAAGAAATTCACCTTGATAGTGTCATAATGGTTCCATCCAACCTCTGATGAAAGCTTACCCAAGAGACAGTATTTATGTCCTGATTGGAGTCTCAACACCCTAAATACGAAAAAGGGGAAACCTGTTAATGTAAACGACATTGGTATTAACATAAAGTAAGCACCTGAGCAGCCTTGCACAACTCACTTGAGAGCATCAGGGATGACCATCCTCTTGATTTTGTCATATGGAGGTGGAACACCCTCGTAAACCTTCAAGCGAGCAAGGGCAGCTGCTCCACGCTTAGTTTTGTGGGGAATCATCCTAAGAAAAAATGATTAGATCGATCAGACACACCAAAGAACAAAATTGGACATAACTATCCAACAAATAAATCAAGCATGAATAGGATAGTATAAGAACTTCAACCATCAGTACGAGATGCATGCTTAAATGAAAAGCCAACATCACAGTATTAAAATTTATTACTTGCAGATGACTAGGATCCAACAAACACAATAAATTGGCATTTAAGTGGACATTATACCACAACATACTCTGCATCAAGGAAGAATGATACATCACTCGATGCTCCAATGAACACCAAACTACCATTATATAGAGCTTTTTACTTTTCAATATAATTTATAGTGATTACAAGCTCTAGCTCTTAATCCCTCCACCCAGAACAAAACCGTATAATATTCAAACATTATGTCTGGTATATAATTATATGTATATATCTCAGTACTATGGAATAACAAATATCCATAAACAGTTATTACTCAATCTACCTTCAGTTAAACAAGCATTTTTTCAAATAAAATCATTGATTGAAACTCATTTTTCCAATGAATCTCCAACTAGAAGTATATTTAACCTTTGGCTTTACACTACCATTGATCACGTCTCAAGTTTAATCACCTTCATCCCTCCGCGGAAACACACATTCTGTCTGAAATACCTACTCACAGAAACCGTTACCAGACTAACTACAAACAATATGCACACTGCAATCCCGCAAGCAGAGTCTGTATAAGTAAAGTGATACACAGACTTTACTCCTACTCCTACCATGGGAGGTAGAATGACGGTTTCCGATAGACTCTCAGCTCACATTCCCCTATTTATTAAATTGTTGCTTACTGAAGTAAATAATATATTATCGAATCTACAAATATCTATAAACAGGTATCACTGAATCTACAAATCACAAAATAAATCTACTTTCATACAAAACAAACACTTTTCAAGCAAAATCATCAATTGAACATCAAAAATGTAAACAAACTAACCCACGGATGGTCCTCCAGAGGATCTTCGATGGAGCACGGAAGTGAATAGGTCCATGAGAAGGCTTAGTATTCATCCTCTTACGAAGGAACCTAAGATACTTCATTTTCTGACGAACAAGTCCACCAGAAAGACAAATCTCTTCACACCTAACAACAACAACTCTCTGTCCATTAAGCAATTCCTTAGCCAAAATTGATGAGAGCCTACCAAGCATATGGTGACGAGCATCAACCACTATCCTCCTTGCGGAGATCCCTGAACCGGACACCATTTTTGCTTTTCTCTCTTGCTTACCTGTGAAGAAGGAAGAAAAATGGGGGTAGAGGCTAGGGTTTTTGAGGAAGTGAGATTAGGGTTTCGTTATATGGAGGCTGAGTTTAATGGGCTAATTTGTTGGTAAAGTGTTTTTGGGCTTTTTGTGTTTTTGGGCCTAGTAGAGATAACTACCACTTTTAACAAGTATTTAAAAGAATAACTTTCACATATAGCAAACATAAAATCATATTTCTATGTTATAGTTTGCATAATTGTGTTATATAGCAAACATACTCACTATACATATTCAACAAAATAATTGTATAACTCGCTATACATATACAAAGAAACTAGTTGTATAATTCTCTATACATATACAAAAGAAAGTAGTTATATACAAAAGATCAATTGTATAATTTGTGTATGTATAAAATGAGAAAGATAGAAAGGTAAAAGAAAACTGGCATGAGAATATTTGTATTGCATAGTTATAAGTGTATAGGATGAAAAAATATGTATTTGCATTTGTATATACAATTTTCTCTCGCTTTACACAAACAGAAACATAATTTATACAGATCGTTTTTGTTTGTATAAGCGAGAGAGGCGAGCAAGATATGGGAGAGTTGCGAGCGAGATCTAGGATAAGGGAGAGAGGGGAACGAAAATATATGTATATATACAATTTCCTCTTGCTTTATACAAACACAAACATATTTTATACGTTTGTGTTTGTATAAAAGCGAGAGAGGCGAGCGAGATTCCACCAGGGAGAGAGGCGTAACAATAGTTTTCTACAGGGTACAATTGAATCAAAGTATATTTATAGCATTTTATTTGAATTAATAGATTGCTATTATATATAATTTTTCCTATATAAAACTAAACCACTTTTCAATAAAAAAAAGTCCTTAACACCACTTCGTAAAGATAGAGGGGTTACTTTCGGTAGACCTTACTTAATGTTTGTCATTCGTTATATGCCCTCGATGTTATACTATTGATTTATATATGACTTTAACTTTCGATCTTTCCTCTATTAGCTCTATCCAATTTTATTTGAAATGGCATTCCAAGTCACACATCAACACTTGTTCTTCCATCACGGTCTAAAATCACTCATATTTTCACCGTATGTATACAACTATACATGATCATCGACGATATAAATCTTCTTGATATAGTATTGGATTATTATTTGTATCTTATTTGAATTTGATATTTATCAATTTTAAATTATATAGATAAATTATCTATTCAAATATTGAAAAAATAATCTATATATGTCAGTACACATCTTATATGCAGAGTTGCGTATTCAAATTCATATATCTTAATCTTCACAGTTGCAATTGTGACTTAAGTATAAAAAATAGGGCAACTTTCACATATAGCAAATAAAAAATTCATATTTGTATGCTATAGCAAAGTTTGTATAATTGCGCTCCATAGCAAACATAGAAACTGTATAATTCGCTATACATATACAGTTGTAGCAAATTGTATAAAACGAAGTGCATAAAAGGAGAAAGAGAAAGACACTTGGGCAGAGAACTGTATAAAAACGAAGTGTATAAAATGAATTGTATGATTATAAGTGTATAGAACGATTATATACAATTTGAATTTGTATAAAATGAGAAAGAGAAAAAGACAAAAGATACTTGGCAGGGAATATACAATTGAATCAAATTGTATAAAACTAGAAAGAGAGAAATTAGATACAATTTGAAAATTGTATAAAACGAGAAAGAGAGAAAGACAAAAGAAACTGGGCAGGGGAGTATTTTTATTGTATAATTATAAGTGTATAAGACAAAAATATATGTACTTGCATATGTATATACAATTTTCTCACGCTTTATACAAATAAAAACGCAACTTATACAATTCGCTTCTGTTTGTATAAGTGAGAAAGGCGAGGGTGACGAGCGAGATTTGGGAGAGTGGCGAGCGAGATCTGGAAGAGGGGAGAGAGGGGAACAAAAATATATGTATTTATACAATTTCCTCTGCTTTATACAATTCGAAATAATTTTTATACACTTGTGTTTGTATAAAAAGTGAGGAAGCGAGGGAGAGATTGGAGGAGAGTGGCGAGCGAGATATTGGGAGAGAGGCGCCTGATAATTTTTTTCAAACGTTTGCTATGGAGCACAATTAAATCAAAACCCAGCTACTCTATTTATTTTAGGTTATTAGTTTGCTATTATATATATGTGTAAATTAGGTATATAGCATTTTATATAGTAATATTCTCAAGTTATAGCATTAGAATTTGAATTTCAGTGTATAACATTTAATATCTCAATTTATAGCATTTTATTAATAAATATAATGTTAATTATAATTTATTAAAAAGAGTTGTTATTAACAATTAATTAAAAAAAAGTAATAAACTAATAATGGATAATTAATATACCTAATTAACACACGAACAAACTAATAATGGAAAATGGGATACTTTATTAATTACATTAAATGTAGTTAGCACGTTTTGAAACTGTATACTAGCACGTTTTAAGGGATTTTAATTAAAATTTAATATTAGATTAACATGTTTCTAGGGATATCAAAAAATTTCAGATTAGCATCATTGCCTTAAATATCTCTAGTTAGTTTAAATGATATTATTTTTTTGATTTAATTCCTTAAAAAATTCTACCAGATTTTAACGATTATTTTTAGTTTTGCAGATTATTTTCAGATTGGCATTTTGAAACCTATTTGCATCATCGTTATAATTCATCTTTTTTCCAAATTTTCACGATTATTTTCAGATTGGCATCAACGTAGAAGTCATTTTTCCCAAAATTTCACGATTATTTTCATATCTGCATATTTCAGTTAGTTTTTTTAGTAACCTGATAAATTTTGGCGTTTGAAACAATTTGATTTGATCTGATGGAGAACATTATGTCAATATTAATTAAACATGGTGAAAAGTGGAATTCATCAGGTTGATTTTTAATTATGATTTGTTTCTTTTAATTATGAATTGTTGGTTTTAATTAATTTGATGATTTTTACATGTAGAACAGTGTTCGATGTTTTTGATAACTGTATTATCTGAAATACAGTCTGTATATTTTTTTTTAATGAAACAGTTATGTTACGTATAGCGTATTTAAAGTCTGAAGTTTGTATTATTAGTGTATGAAAAGTATACGAAACGTGTATCAATTGTTTATGAAAGTCCTTTCTTTTTTTAAAGAATATTCCAGTTTCTATTGAAATTAGAATATATGTTTTTGTATTAATTTTGTATTGAAATTGTATTGTGTTTGTTTAATTGGAGTAGTTTGTAGGACAGTGGATGATATATTAAATGTGTATGAAGTGTGTATGAATTATATGAACTGATTATAAACGGTCATCTTCTTCCCAAAAGTTTTCCAATTTAAACTTGTGGTAAAAATTTGACTTGGGAACTTTGTCAAAGTCTCCGAAATTTTCTGCAATTAATCTATTTGGAACAGATGGATCAGAAACAAAATCAGAAATTGATCCAGATTTTAGACCGGTTACAACGACCAACTCTTTTAAGTCAAATGTAACTCTGTACCATTTACATTGATAATGAACATGTCATCCCTGCCATTTTCAGATTCAAGAAGGAAAGTATGACGCAATAATTGACATTGGATTTTTATGTTATGTAAATCATAAAAAAATCCAAATAGGGTTTCTTGTAAAAATTGCTGAAACTTATCTTGACCGAGGAAGGTCAACAAATCAGCGAACACAATCATGTTGATACAGGAAGATAAATGTATTTGAACCTTCTTCTCCTATAAAATTTGTAAACTAAATTATTACTTTTTATATACTATAAAATTTCATAGAAAAAATCATATGTACAATGCTATATTAAATTGACATTCAATTAATTCATACACAAATCATACAAATTATATATAAAATTCATACAATATTAATACATATTCGATGGACATTTAATTCAATTCATACAGAAATCATAAAAACTATATGCCTCAGTTCATACACAATTCATACAATATTAATACATATTCGATTTTAAAAAAACTAATTTGTGACTTTTAAACTACAAACTAATCTCATTTAGTATGAATACGTCAATTCATACATCAAAATCAAAAAATAAAATATACAGTTGCAATATTTATTATAATAGTCAAAATTATAGGATACACAACATTAATACATCATTCATACACATATATTTTACTGGACAAGAATATCATTTCATACATATATGATACAAAGGTAATACATAATGCATACACTCATGTATCGATAATGACCAATTATTTCATACACAAAATCATACAAAATTAATACATTTATTATGTATCAAATCATATACTGATATATTCAAATTATATCATATACAAAACATATAACACTAAATCATTCAATATTCATATATAATTATAATATATAATACTAAAAACTCAACTCATACATAAATCATATAAATTTCATGTAGTATACTATTGACAAATAAAATAAAAAATTAAATACACTAACACAACACATTGTAATCCAAATTTGAAATAATTTTTTTACTGACTTTATCAACTTTTTTGGTTTTTTTTGTAGCTTGTATCTCTGATGCTTTTTTTAAAAACTTTCTTGTTGATCGATCAATTTCAATGCCTTTTATTTTTTTTGATTTTGTATTTTTTAATCCTCAGCAAAGTCAGAATCGGATTCTGACGATGTTCTAATTTCTTTTTCTTTCCTCTTCTTGTCTCTTTCCTTTGCCTCTTTGATTTTGTTTTTTTCCATCTTCAAATTAACTGAACTACACTTCTCTTTTCCCTTTGATTTCTGTGTTTGAGTTTGTGACAATATATCGAATGAAGGAACATGAAAGTCATCAGACTCATCGACCAATCTTTTACTTTTACTTGGGATTTCACTATCTTTCCTAGACATTCTATATGAACTTAATGGGGAACTGATCTGAGAGGGATGTTTGGGTTTTGGGATGAACTGATCTGAGAGGGATAATGGGGAAGATGAGTGAGGCGGGATTTGGGTAAGAACAAAAAATCTTTGCGTGTTGGGAAGAGATGATGAGTGAGGCGGGATTTGGGGAAGATCAAATATCTTCGCGTGTTGGTGAGAGATGGAGTGTATTGGGGGAAGATGTATGTGTTTGTATTGGTTGAGATGGGGTGGATAGTTATTGGGCCACCGTATAATAGGGAATTAATTAAAATCAAATCCCTATTATTTAGATTTTGTTTTTAAAAGGTAACTATATAATGTAAAATTTAATTAATAAATTTAATTAATAATAATTTATTATTTATATTAAAAGCTTTAAAAGGTGATAAAGAGAAAAAAAAGGAAAAAATATTATGTTTTAATTTGATTTAAACTAATTTGAGCATTTTAAGGAAACTCAATAATTTAAATCCTTTTTGAATTTCTTAATATGTGCTAATTTGTTAATTATCCATTATTAATTAAAATTAATTCAAATCCCACAATTAGTGCTACTTACCAATTTATACATAAACGTTTTTTTTTCTTTTTATTTTATTAAAAAAATAAAAATAAAAAGTTAATTGTAAAAAATAAAAATAAATATTTAAACATATTAATTAGTATTTAAATAATTACTTATAGTTTATTTTTAATTAAATATATTTTTAATTGATATTCTATAATTTGATAATAATCTGCTATAAGTAATTTATTTTTAAAAAATATGTTTATAACTCGATATATATAACCTTAAATGTGTATAGGGTGTTATTTTTATTATATATAATTATCCTTAAAAAATATTGAGACCACTCAATCTAGTCTTTCCAAGCCCATATCCAGTTAAGTCCTAAATTGGGCCTACCTCTTGTATCTACAATCCAATCTCATATAGCCTTAACATTTTTAATAATATATTTAAATCTATATAATATATACACTATATATGTTATTTTTTCTACCTTATTTCGTTATAATTGCTAGACTGCTTTTAATTGTTTTTTCTTAAATCGAGAGTTTATCAAAAATATATATGTACACTCTACTCTTTTCAAGTCACAGTTGTACAACTACACTAAATATATTATTATGTTGATTATTTAATTATAATTCAATTCCATTACGAAACATTACTTGGTTTTTAAATTTCCATGAACCAAACAAATTAATGAACTCATCCATTATTCACATTATTTTGAATCAAATTTTTGGTTCAAGTTTGATTACTCAGTTTATCTTGAGCCCCCTTACATATAGTTTTAAAGTTTAAACTAATTAATAATATGGTTGTAGTAGTTTAGAGGAAGAATGTTAATTACATGAGTACTTAATGTAATAATTAAAAAACTAAGCTAAGTTATAGCAATGATATATGAAAGTATAGGTGACGCTATCGCGTAAAATGTGTTAAATAAAAATGAATGAAATAGACCTAAAATCTATGCGGAGCTATGTGTGGTGAATAGGGGTCAATTGATTTTTCCTTCATCGGAAAATTATATTCCGTATTTAATTATATTTTTTATTAAAAAAATAAAATAAAAAATGCATGTGTTGTTAGGGGCAAGACCAGTTTTTGTCCAGTTGACCTTTTTAAGACATCTCAATTTTCAGGTCTCTATTTTTTATTTTGAAATTATTCATGTTTTTGTTTCAATAACCAACGACAATTTATAATGAGGGACCATCTAGTCAAGTTTATTTATTTATTTTGTTTTTTAGCTTAAATAATTTCTAGCTAGTTTGTATTCATGCATCTAAATTCTAAAATATATTTACCAAAATAAACAAAATGTACAAAAATACAAACCCCATTTGGCCAAAACCATGTGCTATTCATTTAATTTCATGCAATGCATGAAAGAAATGCAAAAATGACCAAAAAGAAAGATGATATTCATAAATAAATTTTATAAAAAAAACAAAAGTTGAAAATATAAGTGAGGAATGATAATAATATAAAGACTATACCAAATTTCTTTTATCTTTTTTATGGTAATGATTGTGTTCGGAGAAAACCTTAAAGCAATGATAAAGTTATTTTTCTATAATCTATAGATCATGAGTTCGAATCGAATAAATAACTGTTAATGCAAGCATTATGATATACTGTTTACATCACACACCTGTAATAGGTGATGTGACCTCTTCCTCAAACCTTGTTGAATGCAAGATGTTTTAAGTTGTACACCTGTAATATCGATTGTCACTATATTACCCACCAATGCATATGTTAATTAACTCTATATATCCATCTGAACTAGCTCGAACAACTAAGAAATCATATTTTTCTTGTTTCTATTGAAATTTAATTGTAAAATTTCATTATTTTCAATTTTTTTCATTAACCTCTAGATCACCCTCGAATACGATTTATTAGGGCAACGGACCTACAAAGAAGCATGGTTAAAATATCACTATCTAATGTTAGCCAAATACACACAAGATTTAGTCCTGACAAGTCAAACTCCCTCTCTGAAAACAAGGTAGGGTTAAGTGGGGCTCGTTGACCTTCCCTAAGTCACATAATATAATTACAAAAAAAAAACACAATAATCCATCATTTCAATTAGTATTTAAAATACGTATATATAGTACGATTAAGATAATGTCATCAGATGTTTCGTGTTCGAATTTTGTGAAATATAAAATCATTTTTTATTAAGAAATTTTTACGTCTGATCAACAATGTCATTATAGCCGTCCACTCTTATTGTGTTATAGTGTCCAATGTCCATACTTTAGATGTCTAACTCATCCTGCAATACATATCCCTTGAACATCTAAAGTGTGGACATTATATATAACATATAACCCTAATATTGAGTAAATAAATAATTTTAATTTTGAAAATAAAAGGTCGAACTTAATCTCGGAAGAGAAAATAGTTGATGGAGTACTGAAAATTGCCCATATAGGCGTGGATGGAGTTTTGAGATATCGAGTTCATTTGAATTTAATATTTTGAATGTAAATCATAAATTTATAGTAAATATCAATCAATATTATATATTTGTAATAAATAGTAATACAAATCATAACTTTGAATATATATATTATAAAGAACACACCACCTAGCTAGAAAGTACAATGAAAAATTAAATGGTTTTCAACTAGTTGATGTCATATGGGGCTATTTCAGCATGAATGAAACTGAATATCTGTTGGATTGAGTTTGCTATATCATCAGCTGTGTATCTAGTTTCACCAGAAATCTGCAAAATAAAAATAGAAATAAGAATTAAAAAAATAAAAAAAACTTTTTGAATCTTGTGATCGTAAATTTAAAATGTGTATGATATACTAAAATGCCTTTTAAATTTTGTCATTTTAAACATGTCAAGGGGGACGTCAGATTTAAATAGTTAATTACTCCTGATGTCCCAATTTTTGTGACTCTGATTCAGTCAGTCCTAAAAAAATGACATTTTCTATATTTAGTAATCATTTGACTTTAAACTTCTCATTCTACCTAAAATATAATTTACAACTACATAAATATAGTCAATGACTCATTTTAGACCACACGTTTCAAATGTCTTTATTTTATTCTTAAACTATGTGCTCACTCAAACACCTTCACATAAACTGAAATGCAGAGAGACTATGAAAAGGAATGTAAGACACGTAAATTGAAACAGAAGAAATGTTAATAATAAATACCTTGACATTGAATGAGTAGAGAACAGTTTGTTCAATGGTTGTAATATTTGTATGAAGAATACTAAGTTGCAAATCTTCCAATGCAGCAATTGCCTTTATGAGTTGTCCTGGTCTTCTTCTTGATAGAATCTTGATCATTGCATCAAACCCTAAAAGTTTAACTTCAACATCAGCCAAACAAGACTTACTCTCAGCTACTTCTTCTTGAATTTCACCTTCAATATTATACTCATTTGGAAGAGGAAATAGTATTGGTGATTGATGATGATGAGGATTTATAGTATTAGGGTTTTGATTCATTGGCATTGATGGTGGTGTTGATGAATCTCCTAATGGTCTTGTTGGTGTAGTATCTCCATAGATTCTTCTTCTTTTTTGTGATTCAAGGCATTGTAAGAGTTGTTCCAATTCTCTAACAAATTCAATTGCTCCACCAATAATAGATGCTTGATCTCCCTACAAAAATATTGTCAAATATAAATCATGTTGAGAGTATATACACTAAATAGAAGTGTGTTAATAATCGCTGGCAACTTAAATTTTTAAATGAGATGGTCATCACACGCTTTAATAAGTCATTAAATAGCGTAACTATATCAAAGGTATGATTTGTCTGACAAATTTGATCATTCAGATGAGATAATCACACACTTTATTATGATATAATAAGAGTATATGAAACGTATGTGTCCTGATTTCGATCCTAATAATTACGTACCACACAATAATAAGAAGAATTTGCAAATGCTTGACTCATGAAAAAGAATCAGATCTATTAAGTAAAGGGTCGTTACCACAAAGATGTTTATCACTAAATAAATTATCAAAAGTGTTTTTTTCTTATCATTTAACCTAGCTAGGTCATGACTCATGAGTTCGATCCTAACTACCACAATATAGTAAAAAGAATTTCCACGTGCTTGATTCTTGAAAAAGAATCAGATCTATCACGTAAAGGATCAATACCACAAAGCCATATATATCAAGTATTTTTTTTTCTAACGATTGAAACTTTAAGATGAGATGGTCACACAGTTCAACAGTACTCGACATAAAAAAAAAAGAACTTGTAAAATTCAAGAATTTGATGAGATATAATACCCTTTGAACATAGGAGCCAGGCATGAGTGACCTCAATACACGAAGATGTTCATTCATTTGCTTCCTTCTATTCCTCTCCACAGCAATATGTGTCATTCTTTGGCTCTCAACTTCCTCACTTGTCTTAATTCTTGGCCTCTTTCTCTTATTATTACTCTTCCCTTCTTGATTTTTTTCAACAATATTATTATTATTTCCACCTTTTTCTTTTCCACCACTTCCTTTTTGTGATACCATCAAGGCTTCTTCGCGATCATCATCATTATCATTATCATTTTTCTTCTCGTTCAAAACGGGAAACTTAAGGAAGTACACAGGATCATCAATCCCAACATCTTGTTCCAATACCTTGGTTTGATTTAAGGCTAATTTAGGCCCAAAATCCGCGAATTGCATCACATCCGCGAAGCTCAACTTGTCTAGAGAAGGATTCGAGGGTAAAAACCCTAACGAACTCTGGTTATGTTGTTGTTGTTGTATAGATTGTGAATTTACCATATAATCAACCATTTGATTATTAGTATTATTTGATGAAGATTCACCAATAATTGCCATTTGAAAAGATGTAGGCAAAGAATTAGCCTGCAAAAATATTTCATGTTCAAAGTGAAACAACATAACTATATATATATATATATATATATTTATAATATGTCAAATTAGGCTAGAGATATAAACAATGAAAAATGATAAAAAGCAAACACTTATATACCTGGCAATTTTCTTCTTTCTCCATTGTCTTGTTATAGTTTTTCTTTTCTTTTTGTTTGTTTTTTATACAACCCTAAAATTTTGACTATTCACAAATCCATGCAAACTCAAATCTTTACTGAATAATTTGATCACTCCTAGGGTCCACCTCTAGCTGAAATTGATAAAATAAAAAATATATTATCAAACTATACATAATTAAGATATCGTTCACCTCTGCACTTAACTGGATTCAGATGAACTTGTAACTATGTACTATATCCGACTAACACAACTGGAAAAATTCAATGGATAGTACGAACGACAAAAAAAAATCCATCTATAAAATGGATAAATCAATTATTCGTTTGAAAATCCATCGAAAAATAAGAAAATCTAATTTATTTTTTCTCTTTATAAACTATACAATATAGTATGAAATTGGATGTACATAAATATATATATATATAAGAACATAAAAAGATTGAAATTTGTAGACTAACCTTATAATTTGGACAATATGAAGAGGATAAAACTTAAGTGAGATTTTGCTTAAAATAAAAACAAAAATTGGGACATGAAAGATTTTATATAAATATATATATCTCAAGATGGACCTTGCAGAGTATCCAGCTAGAAATTGTCTTTGACTTTTGGAGGTGATTTTTGTTTGTATGTATATATATACAATAATAATGTGTCTCTCTCTATATATATATATTGAATTAAGGTTTATAATTTTAAAATCATATAAGAGGAGCCTATATGGATTAATTTCCACCTCACAAATTTACTCATCACTTGTTTTTTCACCTCCACCTAAATATTTAATGGGAATCACAAGCAGAACAACTTTATCACCTCTTCACATGAGGGTTTAATAAATACTTAAGCTCTGATATGTGATTTTTTTATGATTCAAAATATATTGGAAATTTTCAAAGTTTGAATCTTTTATTTCTTTGAAGATAGGTTTAATAATATTCATGCACGTGAGCACTTTAGCAGCCTAGAAGTGGTCAATTGGAAATTAATGTAGGTATTAAAAAGTGTTACTAGAATTGCCTCGTTGTAGAGTATGAAAAAATTTATTTACATCACATGTTTACGATCAGAACGATTAATATAAAATATATTACTCATAGCTTTTATTTGTTCTACATACCCAAAAGATACATTTCTGGATTGAGCTCATCGCAATAAGATTAGCTAGTAAGAAGTTGTCTGCGAATTTGAATCTGAAATAACCAAAGACCATTTGTTGTTTCTCTGATATCATATAATTCATCTTATTGTAAAAATGTTTTATGCACCAAGAAAGAGAGTTTTAAAAATATTTAGAAAAATATAATGTAGATGTAGCATTGTGAGATGGTAAAAAATATCTAGGAAACAAATACATGAAAGCAATCAATTCATTGCTAGAACACAATTTCTTACTACATCAGCTATAGAATAGAAGTACTAAGTAGAATTAACAAGGGAAAGATACAAAATACATCCAAACAGTGTCTAAGGGAAGAAGCATATAATCCTTCTGATTTTCTGACTTTCTATCGTGTCTTAAACATGATAGAATCCTGCTCTTTGAAAATAATCCACGACGATAAGGGAATATACGCTCTAGAGGTACACGTGAATAGACTAAGAACGTCGAGAGTAAATTCCCAGTATAACGATAACTATATGCGCGTCTCTGTAACAAGAGGAAAGAAGGCTTACAATCAAATTTAACTTGATCACGGAAAATTACTCTTTGATCTTGATATCTTCTCACTTCTTCGGATTCAGCACATTGCCTCGAATGGATTCCATGGAATTAACACCCAATCAATCAGCCAAAGGTTTACCATAAATCATGACGTATATTCAAATGCCTGTGGTGGCTGAGGCTCCTCGTCAGCAGCCACTGCTGAGGTTGAGCTCTGTTGTCCAGCTGAACCACCAGTACTGGATGTAGTTGATGAGGGTGTATCAGTAAGAGCCAATACTTCGGGTTCATCAGGACGAAGATCTTTCAGAAGCACAAAGCCAGAAGACGATGATTTGATTGGCAAATATCTGCTTTCTTCCAAAAATTTGATGTACTTCTCCTGAGTAGGAACCACCCTAGCTGGGTTGGTCAAAATCTCAAATGATGGCTCTGGTTCATTCTTCTTCTCTGCAGGAGTATCTACCTGTCAATCAGAAAGGTCACAGCAGTTTGTGAGCAAATAGTGACGGTTCAAACAGTGGTGCAATACAAACAGAATCATTAAGCGCAGAGCATTTTTTCTAATTCCGATCAATAATTTCCCAAGGACCCCAACAAATAAAGAACTGCGGCCACAGCAAGAAGCATCACAAAACCCCTAACAAGAACATATACTAACCTGCATAGACTCTCCATCCTTACTAGTGGACTTGCCCTTGTCTGAAGTAGTGGCAGCAGAAGTTGACGCGCCAGATGCCTTCTCAGCATTAGCTTTCTCGGCCTCTTTCTTGCTAGCCCTGGCCTTGGCCCTCACTGATGTTGATAAAACAGCTGTAGGAAGTTTGACAGCAGAACTAGTCGTGGCTACAGTAGTAGGCTTAGGATACTCAAATAGCGACGGCTTAGCTTGCGATACGAATTCGAATTTGGGCACTTTTAGTCATAGTTTAGCCCAATGAGAGCTGTGGCGTGAAAATGCCAAGCTAACAAAATATATAAGAGGATACCAATACCAAAACTGACTAAAAACAGCTAAAAATATATATATAATGAAAATAGAGTCTGAGCCTAAAGGTGTGATTGTCGTAGCCACGGCCAAAATAAATCGCTATATCAATAGCATTTTATCGTTTTGGTTTAAAAAAAATTGACATATCCTTTGAAATATTGTCAATAGTTTCTCACGCTTTAAACTCGAACTTTAATAAATATCTTTATAAGAAACTGTCAATTTAATTTTATAAAGTTTTTGTGGTTCTCCAAACGCTTCTATTACCTAATATGTTTACTAAATTGTAAAATTTTGATTATTCTAAATAAAGTTGATACGTATAGTTAAGAGATGTTAACATGTATTTAACTTATTATTACAATAACGTATCGAAAATTGACAACAAAATTTAATCAAACTAATTATAAATATTTGTATCAATATATTAAATAAAATATGATAAAACAATTCTTCTTGAGACTGACTTTTTCTGATAGCAAGTATTTAGGGTTGTAAGGACTTCTATTGAGTTATATTTTTTCAATATAATAATTTTTGCTTATAGAA